>CM074720.1:528492588-528785088 GCA_037306005.1 Rhinophrynus dorsalis | reverse complement strand
TATTTATCAATCTGCCTTCCTATCTGCCTGCCGATCTCTCTCTCTCGCTCTATCTATCTATATATCTATCTATATGCCTGCCTACCTGCCTATCTATCATTCTGGTGTCCCTGTCTGCCTGCCAATCTACTACCTGCCTATCTCTCTCTCTCTAACTATCTATTTGCCTATCTGCCTTTCTATCCCTCTGCCTGCCAATCTATATGCTTGCCTGTCTGCATATCTATTTGTCTGGCTTCCTATCTGACTGCCTGTCTGCCTTCCTATCTGACTATCTATCCGCCTGCCTGCCTGCCTACTTATCTATCTGTCTGCCTAGATATCTATCTGCCTATCTGGCTAGATAACTGTCTGCCTATCTAGCTTCCTATTTGTCTATCTGCTTGCCTATCTAACTATCTATCTGGCTTCCTATCAATCTTTCTGCCTTCCTGTCTGCCTATTTATGAATCGGCCTTCCTATCTGCCTGCCGATGTCTCTCTCGCTCTATCAATCTATCTATCTGCCTGCCTACCTGCCTATCTATCATTCTGGCTTCCTATCTGACTGCATATCTATCTGCCTAACTACCTGACTCATTGCCTATCTATCTACCTGCCTATCTCTCTCGCTCTGTCTATCTACCTGCCTATCTATCTGCCTGCCTATCTATCTATATGGCTTCCTATCTGACTGCCTATATATATCTGCCTGCTACATATATGTTTGCCATCTGACTATGTGCCTATCCATCTACCTTATTATCCACAATCTACCTTCCTGCCTACCTCTCTATCTATCTATCTATCTATCTATCTATCTATCTATCTATCAATCAATTTATCTGCCTGCCTATTTGCCTATCTATCTGCCTTTCTATGTCTCTGTCTGACTGTCTATCTATCTGTCTGTCTATCTATCTATCTATCTATCTATCTATCTATCTATCTAATCTACCTGCCTTTCTGCCTATCTTTCTGCCTTCCTTTCTGCCTATCAATCTGCCTTTTAATCTGCCCTCCTATCTGCCTATCTATCTATCCATCTGCCTGCCTGTATGCCTATCTTTCTATCTGGCTTCCTATCTGCCTGACTACATATCTATCTATCTATCTATCTATCTATCTATCTATCTATCTATCTATATATCTATCTATATATATATCTATATGCCTGCCTGCCTGTCTGCCTATCTATCTGGCTTCCTATCAGACTGCATATCTGTTTGTCTGCCTCCCTGCCTACCTATCTATTTACCTGCATATCTGACTATTTGCCTATCTATCAATCTTCCTATCTACCGTCTATCTACCTGCCTATCTTGCCGGCTTATCTCTCTCTTTATCTATTTATCTTCCTGCCTATTTGCCTATCTGCCTTTCTATCTCTTTGCCTGCCTGTCTGCTTATCTATCTGGCTTCCTATCTGATTGCTTAGCTATCCGCCTGCCCGCCTACTTACGTATCTATCTATCTGCCTGCCTACCTGCCTAGATATCTGTCTGACTAACTATCTAGCTGCCTATCTGGATAGATATCTGCCTGCCAATCTAGTTATCTATCTGCCCATCTGTCTGTCTAGCTATCTCCCTACCTATATTTCTGCCTCCCTGCCTATTTATCAATCTTCCTTCCTATCTATCTGCCATCCTATCTCCCTATCAATCTATCTGCCTATCTGCCAATTTATCTATCATTCTGCTGGCCTGTCTGCCTATCTATCTACCTGGCTTCCTATCTGCCTACCTATCTATTTATCTGGTTTCCTTTCTGACTGCCTATCTATCTGCCTGCCTACTTATCTGTTTGCCTGCCTATCTGACTATTTGTCTATCTACCAATCTATCTATCTGGCTTCCTCTCTATCTGCCTGCCTATCTATCTGCCTGGCTTTCTGTCTCTCTATCAATCTGCTTTACTATCTGTCTGCCTATCTATCTACCTGCCTAACTATCTGCCTTCCTATCCGTCTATCTATCTCTCTGGCTTCCTATCTGACTGCATATCTATCTGCCTGCCTGCCTGTCTGCCTACCTAACTGCCTTCCTATCTACCTGCGTATCTTCCTACATATCTCTCGCTGAATCTATCTGCCTGCCTGCCTGTCTGCCTACCTATCTGCCTTCTTATCGACCTGCGTATCTTCCTACATATCTCTCGCTCTATCTATCTATCTATCTATCTATCTATCTATCTATCTATCTATCTATCTATCTATCTATCTGCCTGTCTATCTGCCTGCCTGCCTGTCTATCTGCCTGGCTTCCTATCTGACTGCTTATCAATCTGCCTGCCTATCTATTTGCCATCCTATCTATCTGCCTATCTACTTGTCTATCTCTATCTCTCTATCTATCTGCCTGCCTGTCTATCTATCTGGCTTCCTATCTGCCTGCCTTCCTGCCTACCTATCTTTTTGCCTGTCTGAATATTTCCCTACTTATCTATACATCTACCTTCCTATCCACCATCTATCTACCTGCCTATCTCTCTCTATCAATCCATATATCTGCCTGCCTATCTGCCTATCTATCTGTCTTTCTTTCTCTCTGCCTGCCTGTCTTCCTATCTATCTATCTGGCTTCATATCTGACTGCAGATCTATCTGCCTATTTATCCACCTGCCTGCCTACGTATCTATCTGCCTCCCTATCTACCTGTCTGTCTGCATATTATCTGTCTGTCTATCTATCTGCCCATCTAACTATTTGCCTTCCAATCTGTCTATGTATATGCCTGCCTATCTATCCATCTATCTATCATCTATCTATCATCTATCTATTCATCCATCCATCCATCCATCTCTCCATCCATCTATCTATCTATCTATCTATCTATCTATCTATCTATCTATCTATCTATCTATCTATCTATCTATCTATATGCCTGCCTGTCTATCTGCCTGCCTGTTTATCTATCTGGCTTCATATCTGCCTGCCTATCTGCCTGCCTACCGATCTATTTGCCTGCCTATCTATCTATCTGGCTTCCTATCTTCCTACCTATCTATTTATCTGGTTTCCTATCTGACTGCCTATCTATCTGCCTGCCTACTTATCTGTTTGCCTGCCTATCTGACTATTTGTCTATCTATCGATCTATCTATCTATCTATCTATCTATCCATTAATCAATCAAACTATCTATCTATTTATCCATATGCCTGCACTTCTTCCTATCTATCTATCTGCCTTCCTGTCTGACGACTGCCTATCTATCCCTTCCTATCTGCCCATATATCTATCTATCTTCCTATGTATCTGCCTGCCTATCTACCTATCTATCTATCCATCTGCATGCCTGTCTATCTATCTATCTATCTATCTATCTATCTATCTATCTATCTATCTATCTATCTATCTATCCATCTGCCTGCCCATCTATCTATCTGCCTATCTATCTCTCTGCCTTTCTATCAATCCATCTATCTATATATCTTCCTATCTATTTATCTGCCTGCCAATCTATCTATCTGGCTTCCTCTCTATCTGTCTTCCTATCTATCTGCCTGGCTTTTTGTCTCTCTATCAATCGGCTTTACTATCTGCCTGCCTATCTATCTACCTGCCTAACTATCTGCCTTCCTATCCATCTATCTATCTGGCTTCCTATCTGACTGCATATGTATCTGCCTGCCTACCTATCTGCCTTCCTATCTACCTGCGTATCTTCCTACATATCTCTCGCTGAATCTATCTATCTGCCTGCCTGCCTGTCTGCCTACCTATCTGCCTTCTTATCGACCTGCGTATCTTCCTACATATCTCTCGCTCTATCTAATCTATCTATCTATCTATCTATCTATCTATCTATCTATCTATCTATCTGCCTGGCTTCCTATCTGACTGCTTATCTATCTGCCTGTATATCTATTTGCATATCTATCTATCTATCTATCTATCTATCTATCTATCTATCTATCTATCTATCTATCTATCTATCTGCCTGGCTTCCTATCTGACTGCTTATCTATCTGCCTGTATATCTATTTGCATATCTATCTATCTATCTATCTATCTATCTATCTATCTATCTATCTATCTACCTATCTACCTGCCTATCTCTATCTCTCTATCTATCTGCCTGCCTGTCTATCTATCTGGCTTCCCATCTGCCTGCCTTCCTGCCTACCTTTTTGCCTGTCTAAATATTTCCCTACTTATCTAAATATCTACCTTCCTATCCACCATCTACCTACCTGCCTATCTCTCTCTATCAATCCATATATCTGCCTGCCTATATGCCTATCTATCTGCCTTTCTTTCTCTCTGACTGCCTGTCTTCCTATCTATCTATCTGGCTTCATATCTGACTGCAGATCTATCTGCCTGCCTATCTGCCTATTTATCCACCTGCCTGCCTACGTATCTATCTGCCTCCCTATCTACCTGTCTATCTTCTACCTTCCTAACTACATCTATCTATCTGTCTATCTCTCTTGCTCTATCTATCTATCTATCTATCTATCTATCTATCTATCTATCTATCTATCTATCTATCTATCTACCTGCCTATCTGACTATTTGTCTATCTACCTATCTTTTTGTCTTTCTACCTATCCATCTACCTTCCTATCTACCATAGATCTACCTGCCAATCTTCCTGCCTATCTCTCTCTCTAACTATTTATCTATCTGCCTGCCTGTCTATCTGCCTGCCTATCTGGCTTCATATCTGACTGCTTAGCTATCTGCCTGTCTTTCTGCCTACCTATCATTTTATCTACCTGCCTATCTATCTACATATCTATTTACCCGCCTATCTTTCTGCCTGTCTGCCTATCTAACTACATATCTATCTATCTGCATATCTATCTGACTGCCTATCTATCTACCCCCTATCTGCCTACCTATCTATCTGTCTGCCTATCTGCTTATCTATCTGCCTGCCTCTCTGCTTTTATATCTATCTGACTTCCTTTCTGCCTGCCTATCTATCTGTCTTTCTGTCCATCTCTCTCTATCTATCCATCTGCCTGCCTATCGATCTACCTGGCTTCCTATCTTACTGCCTAACTATCTGCCTGCCTATCTATCAATTTGCCTGCCTATCTACCATCTATCTACCTGCCACTATTTATCTATCTGCCTCTCTGCCTATCTATCGATCTGCCTATCTGCTTGCCTATCTTTCTACCTATCTGTCCATCTATCTATCTATCTGCCTCTCTGCCTACCTATATATTTGCATGGCTATTTATCTTTCTATCGATCTATCTATCTGTCTATCAACAGCTATGTCTAATATCAATTCCTTGTAATGTACATTAGTGTTGCTGGCAGCACAGTGGATTACAGAAATGGTATATTGGACTTGGGTATAATTCATGAGTTTATAAATTAGTCTGTGTAAATAAAATACTTTGCTCTTTCACTACATAATTTATTAAGTTACACAAAGAGGTGTCAGTAGGTGATTAAATAACCTAAAACATTTCTGTAATACCACGCCTCCAGCAACACCCCCTAAACCAATGCCTTCATGTCTCTCCCCATTGTGTTTGTGTCTCCTTTTCATCAATGTTTTTTACAATCTTCCAACCTGCTCAGCACGTTCAATGCTCTTGCCCTCCAAATATTGTGGGATATCCCGTTTATATGGAGGCCAACACTATTGTACCAGGAAAGTACTATTGTACCAGGAAAGTACGGGGGGCTCTCTGGTTCCTTTTTCATATTGTCCTCATACTGATATCTCCCTTCTCTCCAATACCTCTGCCACCTTATCACCCATGTTTACCCCCCCATTCTCTCTCTCCCTTTCTCCAACACCTGTTCCCTTCTGTCCCCTGCCTCTTATTTTCTACCCCGTATCTATTTTACCTTCTCCATGTTATTCTTAATACCATCATGTTCTGTGTGTACAACATTGTGTGTGTGTAAAATTACAGTGTACACGCAAAAGTCCATATGTATCTTCCATGTGTAACATAAGCATGAACAGGACTTCATAAATAACACAAAAAATAAAAGTTTTATTGTATCAACGTTTCGGTTGCTGTATTAGCAGCCTTCATCAGACGAAGCTACTAATATAACGACCGAAACGTTGATACAATAAAACTCTTTATTTTTTGTATTATTTATGAAGTCCTCTGCATGCTTATGTTACACTTGGGGGATATATATTATATATATAAATAAATAGATATATATTCACACACAAACATACACATACTTTCTTTACATCTCTTTGTGACATACAGGTATTTATGGAACATGGACAGTATTTATTAAAAGCAAACTGGAGTTACTCTGGAGTAAACCAACAGCACCATAGGGGACAAATAAAGATTCCTAAACTCCCTTGTACTTGAATAGAGCTTTTTCACCCCTTGAATGCTAGAGAGGTCTCCACTGCATCACTTCATATTGCAGTGTAGACCTCTCTAGCATTTAAGGAGTTAAAAGCTCTATTCAATTGACCAGAAATTTGCAAATGTTCCCCATGGTGCAGTTGGTTTAATCCAAATAACCCTAGTTTGCTATTATATATATGTCTTTATGGTGTCCTTAGGGGAGATGCACAAATGAGTGATAAAGAGATGATAACTTCTCCAGTGATATCACTTCTCTCAGTCCTATGTTATTCTATGGAGCCTATACACTATGATTTGTCCAGCTTTGGAGATCTTAGTGTATAGGTTGCCCAATATAACATGGGAACTGGAGAAGTGATAAACTGGAGAAGTGATATCACTGGAGAAGTCATCTCCACTTTATCACCTCTTTATCCCACCTTACTGCATAACACCCATTACCTTTATGGCACCCTGATCTTTAAAACATACAAGACTTCACTGTTCATACAAAAATAAAAAGAAAAGGATAGAACCATGTTCAGTAGTCTCCTCTTTATAATATCTTGGTCCTCGCAGCATCCTTATCATCTCTCCTTCTACATCTTGGCAGCGTCCTGGATTTGTGGTGTCCTCATCTCCATGGTGGACTTGTCCTTATGGCATCCTGGATTCCACACAGCCCTGTGGCAGTTATGGCAGTTGGAGATTCCACTGATCTGGCCTGTGGAAGCTATGGCAGTTGGTGATTCCGTTGAGCTTCCCTGTGACAGTTATGACAGTTGGTGATTCTGTTGATCTGGAACTTTGATTGGTTGGTTGATGTGCACATTTATGAAATGGCTGTGGATTGGTTGTGGCACCAACACAGGTGCTGCTGACCATGGCCAAGATTCACTAAGCAGTGAAAACACCCCAAGCCCTTAAAGGAGCAGTAAACTTTACATAAGAATATAAGTAATAAAGTTTACTGTCCCAGTGGGCTGTCTTCACTGCCTAGTGAATCTTGGCCATGGCCTGCAGCACCTATATGTGTTTGTGTTTATATATATATTATATGTACATACACACACACTAGATGGCATTTACTGTCTTTTTTTATTTTAAACAATGCGTAACCATTTGAGTAACAGAGGTATTCAATGCATTGCAATGACTACTTCTCTTGCACTGAAAGGGTTAATTTGAGGCTGACTGACACAGGAGTGCATATATAATGTGTATTAATGTAGACAATGTACACACAGGACTGTATGTAATGTATATTAATGTGCAGATTGTACACACAGGAGTGTATATATGATGTTTATTAATGTACACACTGGGCACATTAATGTACATTATATATATACACTCCTGTGTGTACCGTCTGCACATTAATATACATTATATATATATATATATACACTCCTGTGTGTACCATCTGCACATTAATATACATTATATATATACACTCCTGTGTGTACCGTCTGTACATTAATATACATTATATATACACTCCTGTGTGTACCGTCTGTACATTAATATACATTATATATACACACTCCTGTGTGTACCGTCTGTACATTAATATACATTATATATATACACACTCCTGTGTGTACCGTCTGTACATTAATATACATTATATATATACACTCCTGTGTGTACCGTCTGTACATTAATATACATTATATATATACACTCCTGTGTGTACCGTCTGCACATTAATATACATTATATATACACACTCCTGTGTGTGCCGTCTGTACATTAATATACATTATATATATATACACTTCTGTGTGTACTGTCTGTACATTAATATACATTATATATATATACACTCCTGTGTGTGCCGTCTGCACATTAATATACATTATATATATACACTCCTGTGTGTACCGTCTGTACATTAATATACATTATATATATACACTCCTGTGTGTACCGTCTGTACATTAATATACATTATATATATACACTCCTGTGTGTGCCGTCTGTACATTAATATACATTATATATATACACTCCTGTGTGTACCGTCTGTACATTAATGTACATTATATATACACTCCTGTGTGTACCGTCTGTACATTAATACACATTATATATATACACTCCTGTGTGTACCGTCTGTACATTAATATACATTATATATATATACACTCCTGTGTGTACCGTCTGTACATTAATATACATTATATATATACACTCCTGTGTGTACCGTCTGTACATTAATATACATTATATATATACACTCCTGTGTGTACCGTCTGCACATTAATATACATTATATATACACTCCTGTGTGTACCGTCTGTACATTAATATACATTATATATATACACTCCTGTGTGTACCGTCTGTACATTAATATACATTATATATATATACACTCCTGTGTGTGCCGTCTGCACATTAATATACATTATATATACACTCCTGTGTGTACTGTCTGTACATTAATATACATTATATATATACACTCCTGTGTGTACCGTCTGTACATTAATATACATTATATATATACACTCCTGTGTGTACCGTCTGTACATTAATATACATTATATACATACACTCCTGTGTGTGCCGTCTGCACATTAATATACATTATATATACACTCCTGTGTGTACCGTCTGTACATTAATATACATTATATATACACTCCTGTGTGTACCGTCTGTATATTAATATACATTATATATATACACTCCTGTGTGTGCCATCTGTACATTAATATACATTATATATATACACTCCTGTGTGTACCGTCTGTACATTAATATACATTATATATATATATATATACACTCCTGTGTGTACCGTCTGTATATTAATATACATTATATATATACACTCCTGTGTGTACTGTCTGTACATTAATATACATTATATATATACACTCCTGTGTGTACCGTCTGTACATTAATATACATTAGATATATACACTCCTGTGTGTACCGTGTGTACATTAGTATACATTATATATATACACTCCTGTGTGTACCGTCTGTACATTAATATACATTATATATATACACTCCTGTGTGTGCCATCTGTACATTAATATACATTATATATATACACTCTTGTGTGTGCCGTCTGTACATTAATATACATTATATATATACACTCCTGTGTGTGCCGTCTGTACATTAATATACATTATATATATACACTCCTGTGTGTACCGTCTGCACATTAATATACATTATATATATACACTCCTGTGTGTGCCGTCTGTACATTAATATACATTATATATATACACTCCTGTGTGTGCCGTCTGTACATTAATATACATTATATATATACACTCCTGTGTGTGCCGTCTGTACATTAATATACTTTATATATATACACTCCTGTGTGTGCCGTCTGTACATTAATATACATTATATATATACACTCCTGTGTGTACCGTCTGTACATTAATATACATTATATATATACACTCCTGTGTGTGCTGTCTGTATATTAATATACATTATATATACACACTCCTGTGTGTACCGTCTGTACATTAATATACATTATATATACACTCCTGTGTGTACCGTCTGTACATTAATATACATTATATATATATACACTCCTGTGTGTACCGTCTGTACATTAATATACATTATATATATACACTCCTGTGTGTACCGTCTGTACATTAATATACATTATATATATATACACTCCTGTGTGTACCGTCTGTACATTAATATACATTATATATATATATATACACTTCTGTGTGTACCGTCTGTACATTAATATACATTATATATATATACACTCCTGTGTGTGCCGTCTGTACATTAATATACATTATATATATATACACTCCTGTGTGTGCCGTCTGTACATTAATATACATTATATATACACACTCCTGTGTGTACCGTCTGTACATTAATATACATTATATATACACTCCTGTGTGTACCGTCTGTACATTAATATACATTATATATATACACTCCTGTGTGTGCCGTCTGTACATTAATATACATTATATATACACTCCTGTGTGTACCGTCTGCACATTAATATACATTATATATATACACTCCTGTGTGTACCGTCTGTACATTAATATACATTATATATACACTCCTGTGTGTACCGTCTGTACATTAATATACATTATATATACACTCCTGTGTGTACCGTCTGTACATTAATATACATTATATATATACACTCCTGTGTGTACCGTCTGTACATTAATACACATTATATATATACACTCCTGTGTGTACCGTCTGTACATTAATATACATTATATATATATATACACTCCTGTGTGTACTGTCTGTACATTAATATACATTATATATATACACTCCTGTGTGTACCGTCTGTACATTAATATACATTATATATACACACTTCTGTGTGTACTGTCTGTATATTAATATACATTATATATACACTCCTGTGTGTACCGTCTGTACATTAATATACATTATATATATACACTCCTGTGTGTACCGTCTGTACATTAATATACATTATATATACACACTTCTGTGTGTACTGTCTGTATATTAATATACATTATATATACACTTCTGTGTGTACCGTCTGTACATTAATATACATTATATATACACACTTCTGTGTGTACTGTCTGTATATTAATATACATTATATATACACTCCTGTGTGTACCCTCTGTACATTAATATACATTATATATATATACACTCCTGTGTGTACCGTCTGTACATTAATATACATTATATATACACACTCCTGTGTGTACCGTCTGCACATTAATATACATTATATATATACACTCCTGTGTGTACCGTCTGTACATTAATACACATTATATATATACACTCCTGTGTGTACCGTCTGTACATTAATATACATTATATATATACACTTCTGTGTGTACCGTCTGCACATTAATATACATTATATATATACACTCCTGTGTGTACTGTCTGTACATTAATACACATTATAGTCCTGTGTGTGTAGTGTGTACATTAACAAATTTTATATACAGTCGTGTATGTAAATTAATATACATAATATATATACTTGTGTGTGCGGAATGTGTATATATAATAAGCATTATATATTCACTCCTGTGTCATGGAGGCTCACATTACAGGGATAGTAATACTTCATTTTAACTTTATTTTATTTTGTAGGCATTAAAAAAACATGAAGAATGATATCAGTCTTATCTCTCAAACCTTTATGGTTTAAGAGATATTCACAAGCAAAGTTTCCCCTCCCGCCCCTTTTTCCTAGTGTAAGCCATCTCTTCTCAGATGTGGAATGCAGTCCATAGACCAGATAACAGCAGGGGACAATCTTCTTTGTATGAAAACAATGAAAGCCCTTCCCCCCTTGACAAGTTTTTCAGGGTTTTCCCTTATCTTAATTGAAGATTGTCCCTCTCTGCAGTCTACCTGGGCACCTCCCTTCTGGTCTGGCTGAACGGGGAGGGGATACTTAGCTTGTGAATATCTCTTAAACCATAAAGGTTTGAGAGATAAGACTTATATCATTCTTCATGTTTTTTAATGCATACAAAATAAAATAAAGATAAAATGAAGTATTACTATTCCTTTAACCCTTTGAGTGTCAGAGGGGGTACACAATGCATTGGAAGGTCTTGTGTATCTGCCTTTCTATCTGCCTATCTAACTATTTGCCTTCCAATCTGCCTATGTATATGCCTGCCTATCTATTGATCAATCTATAGATCTATCGATCTGTCTGCTTGTCTATCTGCTTACCTATATATTTATATATATATATATATATATATATATATATATATATATATATATATGCCTATCTATCTTCTATCTACCTGCCTATTTTCATGCCTATCTCTCTCTCTCTCTCTGTCTGTCTGCTTATCTGATGTCTATGTATCTTCCTGCCCAGTTGCCTATCTTACTAACTGTCTTTCAATCTGCCTACCTGCCTATCTGCTTGCCTATCGATCTATCTATCTATCTGCCTGCCTATCTGCCTATTTATCTGCCTGCTTATCTACCATTTTATCTATCCATCTGTCTGCCTATCTACCATTCTATCTATCTGGTTTCCTATATGTCTGTCTGTCTGTCTGCCTATCTATCTATCTATCTATCTATCTATCTATCTATCTATCTATCTATCTATCTGCCTGCCTGCCTATTTGCCTATCTATATATCTGCCTGCCTATCTATCTGCCTTACTATCTGCCTATTTATATATCTGGCTTCCTGTCTGACTGCCTATCTATCTGCCTGCCTATCTACCTATCTATTTGCCTGCCGATCTTCCAATTTGCCTGCTATCTATCTATCTATCTATCTATCTATCTATCTATCTATCTATCTTTCTATCTGCCTGCCTATCTATCTATTTATCTATCTTTTTGCTTGCCTACCTGCCTAGGTATTTATCTGCCTGCTTATCTAGCTGTCTGCCTATCTATCAGCCTGCCTTCCTGCCTACATATCTATTTGACTGCCTATTTGCCTATCTATCTATCTATCAATCTATCTATCTATCTATCTATTTGTCTATCTATCTATCAAAGTGCCTATCTATCTTCACTTCTATCTATCTATCTACCTACTATCTGGCTTCATTTCTGCCTGACTATCTATTTATCTCTCTGTTTCTGTAACTATCTATCTGCCTTCCTGTATATCTATCTGCCTGCCTTTCTGCCTACCTATCTATTTGCCTGTCTATCTGCCTATCTGTCTCTCTATCTACCTGCCTATCTCTCTATCTTCCTGCCTATTTGCCTATCTATCTGCCTAGATTCCTGTCTATTTATCTGGCTTCCTATCTGACTGCCAATCTACCTATATACCTACCATTCTGTTTGTCTGTCTATCCATCCATCTATCTATCTATCTATCTATCTATCTATCTATCTATCTATCTATCTATCTATCTATCTATCTATCTTCCTGCCTAATTATCTATCTGCCTGCCTATCTAGCTGCCTATCTGCCTAGATATCTGCCTGCCTTTCTAGTTATCTGCTTGCCTTTCTTCCTAACTATCTTTCTTCCTATCTATCTATCTATCTATCTATCTATCTATCTATCTATCTATCTATCTATCTATCTTCCTGCCTAGATATCTGTCTGCCTGCCTATCTGCCTAGATATCTGCATGCCTATTTCTTTATCTGCTTGCCTTTCTTCCTGCCTATCTATCTGCCTTCCTATCTGCCTGCATATCTGCCTATCTAACTATTTGCATTCCAATTTGCCTATCTATTTGCCTGCCTATCTGATTATCTATCTATTGATCTGTCTGTCTATCTGCCTATCTATCCATCTGCCTGCCTATATGCCTATCTATCTGCCTTCCTATCTGAAAATGTATCTGTCTATCTATCTATCTATCTATCTATCTATCTATCTATCTATCTATCCATCTCAATCTCTCTCTCTGTATCTATCTATCTGCCTGACTATCTATATGTCTGCCTGTCTATCTATCTATTTGTCTTCCTATCTGCCTGCATCCCTATCTATTCGCCTGCCTATTTATCTCTCTATCTATCTTTCTAACTTCCTATCTACCATCTATCTACCTGCCTATCTCTCTGGATCTATCTGCCTATCTATCTATCCGCCTGTCTTTCTATCTGCCTGACTACCTATCTATTTGCCTGCCTATCTGAGTATTTGCCTATCTATCTATCTATCTATCTATCTATCTATCTATCTATCTATCTATCTATCTGGTTTCCTGTCTGACTGCATATCTCTCTGCCTGCCTACCTATCTATTTGCCTGCCTATTATTATTATTATTTATTTATATAGCGCACACAGATTACGCAGCGCTTTACACTCATATTGGTCATGTTGGTCCCTGTCCCCATTGGGGCTCACAATTTAATTCACCTATCAGTATGTTTTTTGGAGTGTGGGAGGAAACCGGTGTACCCGGAGGAAACCCACGCAAACACGTGAGAACATACAAACTCATTGCAGATGTTGTCCTTGGTGGGATTTGAACCCAGGACCCCAGCGCTGCAAGGCAACAGTGCTAACCGCTGAGCCACCGTGCTGCCCCCTAGACTATCTGACTATTTGCCTATCTACATATCTATTAACCTTCCTATCTGCCATCTATCTACCTGCCCCTCTCTCTCTATCTCTCTCAATCTGCCTGCCTGTCTGCCTATCTATCTATCTGGCTTCTTATCTGACTGCCAATCTACCAATCTATCTACCATTCTGTCTGTCTGTCTGTCTATCTATCAATCTATCCATATATCTATTTTCCTGCCTACCTGCCTAAATATCTATCTGCCTGCCTATCTAGCTGTTTATGTGCCTATATATCTGCCTGCCTTTCTATTTATCTGCTTGGCTTTCTTGGCTTATCTATCTATCTGTCTATCTGTCTGTCTATCTATCTATCTATCTATCTATCTATCTATCTATCTATCTATCTATCTATCTACCTCCCTATCTGTCTGCCTATCTATATATCTGCTTGCCTTTCTGCCTACCTATCTATAAATCGATCTATCTTCCTACCTATCTATCTGCTTTCCTACCTGCCTAGATATCTATCTGCCAGCCTATCTAGCTGCCTATCTGTCTAGATATCTGTCTACATATCTAGCTGCCTATCTATCTGCTTTCCTTTCTCCCTATCTGTCTATTATCTATCAATTTACCTTCTTATCTATCTTTCTGCATGGCTGTCTGCGTATCTATCAATGTGTCTATCTATCTATCTATCTATCTATCTATCTATCTATCAAACTGCCTATCTATCTTCACTTCTATCTATCTATCTACCTACTTATCTGCCTACTATCTGGCTTCCTTTCTGCCTGACTATCTATTTATCTCTCTCTTTCTGTAACTATCTACCTTCCTTCCTGTATATCTATCTGCCTGCCTTCCTATCTATTTGCCTGTCTATCTGCCTCTCTATCTACCTGCCTATCTCTCTATCTTCCTGCCTATTTGCCTATCTATCTGCCTAGATTCCTGTCTATTTATCTGGCTTCCTATCTGACTGCCAATCTACCTATATACCTACCATTCTGTTTGTCTGTCTATCCATCCATCTATCTATCTATCTATCTATCTATCTATCTATCTATCTATCTATCTATCTATCTTCCTACCTAATTATCTATCTGCCTGCCTATCTAGCTGCCTATCTGCCTAGATATCTGCCTGCCTTTCTAGTTATCTGCTTGCCTTTCTTCCTATCTTTCTTCCTATCTATCTATCTATCTATCTATCTATCTATCTATCTATCTATCTATCTACCTACCTATCTAACAATCAATCCAGCCATCTGCCTGCATGTCTGCCAATCAATCTAGCTTCCTATCTGCATGTCTATCTACCTATTTATCTCCCATTCTGTCTGTCTGTCTGTCAATCCATCTATCTATCTTCCTGTCTAAATATCTATCTGCCTGCCTATCTATCTGCCTAGATATCTGCCTGCCTATCTATTTGCATTACAATCTGCCTATCCGCCTGTCTACTTATATATCTCCCTTCCTATCTGCCTGTCTATCTATTTGCTTGTCTATCTATCTGCTTGTCTATCTATCTATCTCCCTTTCTCTCTGCATATTATCTATCTATCTATTTATCTGCCTTCCTATCTATATTTCTGCCTGCCTGTCTGCTTATCTGTCAATCTGCCTTCCTATCTGCCTTCCTATCTGCCTGCCTATCTATCTATCTATCTATCTATCTATCTATCTATCTATCTATCTATCTATCTATCTATCCATCTATCTATCCATCTATCTATCATTCTATCTATCTATCTATCTATCTATCTATCTATCTATCTATCTTTCTATCTATCTTCCTATCTACTATCTACCTGCCTATCTTCCTGCCAATCTCTGTCTATCTATTTACCCGCCTATCTATCTATCTGCCTATCTCTCTATCTATCTGCCTGCTTGCCAATCTATCTGGCTTTCTATCTACCTGCCTTCGTGCCTACCTATCTGTTTGCCTGTCTGTCTCACTATTGCCTATATATCTATCTTCCTATCCACCATCTATCTACCTTGCTATCTTCCTGCCTATCTCTCTCTATCAGTCTATTTTTCTGCCTGTCTTTTTGCCTATCTACCTGTCTTTCTATCTGTCTGCCTGCCTGTCTGCCTATTTATCTATCAGGCTTCCTATCTGACTGGAGATCTGCCTGCCTATCTATTTGCTTTCCAATTTGCCTATGTATATGCCCGCCTATCAGATTATCTATCTGTCTATCTATCAATCTATCTATTGATCTGTCTGTCTATCTATCTGCTTGTCTATCTGCCTCCCTATCTATCTACCTTCTTCTCTGTATATTATCTGTCTATCTATCTATTTATCTGCCCTCCTATTTATCTTTCTGCCTGTCTGTATGCCTATCTATCTGCCTTCCTATCTGAAAATGTATCAGTCTATCTAACTATCCATCTATCTATCCAACAATCCATCTATCTATCCAACAATCTATCTATCTATCTATCTATCTATCTATCTATCTATCTATCTATCTATCTATCTATCTATCTATTTATCTATCTATCTATCTTTCTATCTATCTAACAATATATCTAACAATATATCTATCTATCTATCTATCTATCTATCTATCTATCTATCTATCTAATTCTCTCTCTCTCTGTATCTGTCTATCTACCTGCCTATCTATCTGCCTGCCTGTCTGCCTATCTATCTATCTGGCTTCCTATCTGACTGTTGATCTTCCTGCCTATCTATCTATCTCTCCATCTATCTATCTCTCCATCTATCTATCTTCCTGCCTAGAAATATAGCTGCTTGCCAATCTTTCTACTTATCTGCCAATCTAACTATTTGCCTTCCAATCTGCCTATGCATATGCCTACCTATCTGTCTATGTGTGTGCCTTCCAATCTGCCTATGCATATGCCTACCTATCTGCCTATCTATTTGCCTTCCAATCTGCCTATGTATATGCCTGCCTGTCTGTGTATCTATCTGCCTATCTATCTGTCTGTCTGTCTGTCTATCTATCTATCTATCTATCTATCTATCTATCTATCTATCTATCTATCTATCCACCTGACTATCTATCTGGCTTCCTACCTGCTTATCTATCTGTTTATCTATCTGTCAATCTATCTGTCTATCTATCTATCTCTTTATCCATCTCTCCATCTATCTATCTTCTGCCTAGAAATCTATCTGCTTGCCAATCTGCCTACTTATCTGCCAATCTAACTATTTGCCTTTCAATCTGCCTATGTATATGCCTAACTATCTGTCTATGTATGTGCCTTCCAATCTGCCTATGTATATGCCTACCTATCTGCCTATCTATTTGCCTTCCAATCTGCCTATGTATATGCCTGCCTATCTGTGTATCTATCTGTTTATCTATCTATCTATCTATCTATCTATCTATCTATCTATCTATCTATCTATCTATCTATCCACCTGCCTGCCTGTCTGCATATCTATCTATCTGGCTTCCTATCTGCTTATCTATCTGCCAATCTATCTGTCTATCTATCTATCTCTCTATCCATCTCTCCATCTATCTGTCTTCTGCCTAGAAATCTATCTGCTTGCCAATCTGCCTACTTATCTGCCAATCTATTTGCCTTCCAATCTGCCTATGTATATGCCTACCTATCTGCCTATGTATGTGCCTTCCAATGTGCCTATGTATATGCATACCTATCTGCCTATCTATTTGCCTTCCAATCTGCCTATGTATATGCCTGCCTATCTATCTATCTATCTATCTATCTATCTATCTATCTATCTATCTATCTATCCATCTCTCCATCTATCCATTTTCCTGCCTAGATATCTCTCTGCCTGCCTATCTGCCTAGATATCTGCCTGTCTATCTAGCTGCCTATCTATCTGTCTGTCTTCCTCTCTGTATGTCTATCTGTCTGTCTATCTGACTATGTGCCTATCTATCTTTCTACCTTCTTATCTACCATCTATCTACCTGTCTATCTCTCTCCCTCTCTATCAATATATATGCCTGTCTATCTATCTGCTTATCAATCTATCTGGATTTTTATCTGCGTACCTGACTATTTGCCTATCTATCTTTCTATCTATCTATCTATCTATCTATCTATCTATCTATCTATCTATCTATCTATCTATCTATCTACCTTTCTATCTTTTTGCCTGACTGTCTGCCTTTCTATTTATCTGACTTCCTATCTATCTGCCTACCTATCTATCCAACTGCCTGCCTGTCTGCCTATCTATTTATCTGGCTTCCTATCTGACTGCATATCTATCTGCCTGCCTACCTATCTATCTGCCTATCTATCTGCCTATCTATCTATCTATCTATCTATCTATCTATCTATATATATATATTTCTACCTTCCTATCTACCATCTATCTCTCTGCCCATCTCTCTCTCGCACTATCTATATGCCTGTCTATCTATCTGCCTGCCTGTCTGTCTATCAATCTATCTAGCTTCCTATCTGACTGCGTATCTGTCTGCCTGCCTACCTATCAATTTGCCTGCCTATCTGACTATTTACCTATCTATCTATCTACCTATCTATCTATCTATCTATCTATCTATCTATTTATTAATCTTCCTATCTTCCATCTATCTACCTGCCTACCTCTCACTTTCTCTCTCTCTCTCTATCTACCTATCTATTTATCTGACTGCCTATTTGCCTATCTATTTGCATATCTATCTCTCTGCCTGCCTATCTATCTGCCTGCCTGACTGCCTATCTATCTCTCTGGCTTCCTATCTGCCTGCCTATCTATCCGCCTGTCCGCCTAGTTACCTATCTGTCTATCTATCTATCTATCTATCTATCTATCTGCCTGCCTAGATATCTATCTGCCTATCTATTAACTGGCTTCCTATCTGACTGCCTATATATCTGCCTGCCTACTTATCTGTTTGCCTGCCTATCTGACTATTTCCTTATTTAACCACCTGCCTATCGCTATCAATCAAACTACATATCTATGTATCCATATGCCTGCCTGTCTGCCTATCTATCTGCGTTCTTATCTGACTGCCTATCTATCTGCCTTCCTATCTGCCTATTTATCGATCTATCTACCAATCTGTCAATCTACCAATCTATCTACCAAACTATCTATCTATCTATCTGCCTTCCTATCTATTTGCCTGCCTATCTGTCTATTTTGCCTATCTATCTATCTATCTATCTATCTATCTATCTATCTATCTATCTATCTATCTATCTATCTATCTGACTATCTATCTGCCTATCTACCATCTATCTACCTTTCTATCTTCATGCCTACCTCTCTGATTCCCTATCTATCTGCATTCCTATCCACCTGCCTATCAACCTATCTATCTATACATTTGCCTGACTATCTACCAATCAATCTATCCAACTGCCTACCTAGCTATCAATCAATCTATCCATCTATCTGTCTATCTATCTATCTATCTATCTATCTATCTATCTATCTATCTATCTATCTATCCATCTATCTGTCTCTCAATCCATTTATCTATCTATCTCTCTATCCATCTATCTGTCTCTCTATCTTCCTTCCTAAATATCTATCTGCCTGCCTATCTATCTGCCTAGGTATCTGTCTGCTGTTCTATTTATCTACTTGCCTTTCTGCCTGCCTGTCTGCATATCTATCTGGCTTCCTGTCTGCCTGCCTGTCTACCTATCTATCCATCTGCCTGCCTATCTACCAATCAATCTATCCATCTGCCTGTCTATCTACCAATCAGTCTATCCATCTGCCTGCCTATCTATCCATCTGGTTTCCTATTTGCCTACCTATCTATCCACCTGCCTATCTACTGCCTATCTGCCTGCCTATCTATCATTCTGCCTTCCTATCTATCTATCTATCTATCTATCTATCTATCTATCTATCTATCTATCTATCTATCAATCTATCTGTCTATCTATCTTTCTATATATCTAATTATCTTTCTATCTATCAATCTATCCATCCATCTGCCTGCCTGTATGTCTATCTATCTATCTATCTATCTATCTATCTATCTATCTATCTATCTATCTATCTATCTATCTGTCTGTATGTCTATCTATCTATCTTTCTGTCTGTCTGTCTGTCTATCTATCCATCTGTCTGCCCGTATGCCTATCTATCTACTTGCATTCCTATCTGCCTATATATTTCTCTGTCTGTCTATCTGTCTATCTCATTCTCTCTATCTGTATCTATCTATCTAACTGCCTATCTATATATTTGCCTGCCTATCTGACTATTTTGCCTATCTATCTATCTATCTATCTATCTATCTATCTATCTATCTATCTATCTGCCTATCTACCATCTATCTACCTTTCTATCTTCATGCCTACCTCTCTGATTCCCTATCTATCTGCATTCCTATCCACCTGCCTATCAACCTATCTATCTATACATTTGCCTGACTATCTACCAATCAATCTATCCAACTGCCTACCTAGCTATCAATCTATCTATCTATCTATCTATCTATCTATCTATCTATCTATCTATCTATCTATCTATCTATCTATCCATCTATCCATCTATCTGTCTCTCTATCCATTTATCTATCTATCTCTCTATCCATCTATCTGTCTCTCTATCTTCCTTCCTAAATATCTATCTGCCTGCCTATCTATCTGCCTAGGTATCTGTCTGCTGTTCTATTTATCTACTTGCCTTTCTGCCTGCCTGTCTGCATATCTATCTGGCTTCCTGTCTGCCTGCCTGTCTACCTATCTATCCATCTGCCTGCCTATCTACCAATCAATCTATCCATCTGCCTGTCTATCTACCAATCAGTCTATCCATCTGCCTGCCTATCTATCCATCTGGTTTCCTATTTGCCTACCTATCTATCCACCTGCCTATCTACTGCCTATCTGCCTGCCTATCTATCATTCTGCCTTCCTATCTATCTATCTATCTATCTATCTATCTATCTATCTATCTATCTATCTATCTATCTATCTATCAATCTATCTGTCTATCTATCTTTCTATATATCTAATTATCTTTCTATCTATCTTTCTATCTATCAATCTATCCATCCATCTGCCTGCCTGTATGTCTGTCTATCTATCTATCTATCTATCTATCTATCTATCTATCTATCTATCTGTCTGTATGTCTATCTATCTATCTTTCTGTCTGTCTGTCTGTCTATCTATCCATCTGTCTGCCCGTATGCCTATCTATCTACTTGCATTCCTATCTGCCTATATATTTCTCTGTCTGTCTATCTGTCTATCTCATTCTCTCTATCTGTATCTATCTATCTAACTGCCTATCTATCTTTCTGCCTATATATATATTTGCCTGCCTATCTGACTATGTGCCTATCTTTCCACCTTCCTGTCTACCATCTATCTACCTGCCTGTCTCTCTCTCTCTGTATATCTGCCTACCTATCTATCTGTCTACTTATCTATCTGCCTGCTTATCTATCCATCTGCATATCAATCTATCTGGCTTCCTCTCTGACTGCGTATCTATCTACCTGCCTACCTATCTATTTGTCTATCTATCTATCTATCTATTTATCTTTCTACCTTCCTATCTACCACCTATCTATCTGCCTATATCTCTCTCTCTCTCTCTTACTCTGTCTATCTATCCACCTGCCTCTCTGCCTATTTATCTATCTGGATTCCTATCTGACTGCCTATCTGCCTGCCTGCCTGCCTGTCTGACTATTTGCCTATCTATCTATCTATCTATCTATCTATCTATCTATCTATCTATCTATCTATCTATCTATCTATCCATCTATCCATATAGTTGTCTCTCTATCTTCCTGCCTAAATATCTCTCTGCCTGCCTATCTATCTGCCTAGGTATCTGCCTGCTGTTCTATTTATCTGCTTGTCTTCCTGCCTAAATATCTATCTATCTGGCTTCCTATCTGCCTGCCTATCTACCCATCTATCCATCTGCCTGCATATCTACCAATCAATCTATCCATCTGCCTGCCTATCTAGCCATCTGGCTTCCTGTCTGCCTACCAATCTACCTGCCTGCCTATCTAGCTGCCTATCTCTCTACATATCTCTTTATCTGCTTCCCTTTCTGCCTGTCTATCTATCTGTCTATCTGCCTTCCTATTTTCCTGGCTATCTGCCTACCTATTTGCCTTCCAATTTGCCTAGGTATATGCCTGCCTATCTGATTATCTACCTATCAATCTATCTATTGATCTGTCCATCTATCTGATTGTCTATCCATCTGCCTCCCTATCTACCTTCCTCTCTGCATACTATCTATATATCTATCTATCTGCCTTCCTACCTTTCTGCCTGCCTGTCTATCAGTCTGCCTTCCTATCTGCCTGTGTATTTACCTATCTATCTGTCTATCTATCTATCTATCTATCTATCTATCTATCTATCTATGTCTGTCTGTCTATCTGTCTATGTATTTTTCTATCTTTCTGTCTGCCTACCTAGCAATCTGCCTTCCTATTTGCCTGCCTATCTATCTATCTATCTATCTATCTATCTATCTATCTATCTATCTATCTATCTATCTATCTATCTATCTATCTATTTATCTCCCTATCTGTATGCCTATCAATCTATCTGGCTTCCTATGTGCCTGACTATCTATCTAACTATCCATCTAACTATCTCTCATTCTATCTCTGTATCTATCTACCTGCCTATCTATCTATATGGCTTCCTGTCTGACTGCCTATCTATCTGCCTGTCTACCTGCCCATCTATCTATTTCCCTGCTTATCTGACTAGGTGCCTATCTATCTATCTTCCTATATACCATCGACCTGCCTATCTTCCTGCCTATCTCTCTCTATCTATCTATCTATCTACATGCCTGCTATATTTTTATCTGACTTCCTATCTGACTGCCTATCTGTCTGCCTGCCTCCCTATCTATTTGCCTGCATATCTGACTATTTGCCTATCTATCTATCTTCCTATCTACCATCTATCTGCCTGCCTATCTTACTGCTTATCTATCTCTATACCTATTTATCTTCCTGCCTATTTGCCTATCTGCCTTTCTATCTCTCTGCCTGTCTATCTGCCTGCCTGTCTGCTTATCAATCTGGCTTCCTATCTGAATGCCTATCAATATCCCTGCCTATCTATCCGCCTGCCCACCTACTTACCTATCTATCAATCTTCCTGCCTAAATATATTTCTGCCTACCTATCTATCTGCTTGCCTATCTATCTGCCTATCTATCTACCTGCCTTTCTATTTATCTGCCTGCCTTTCTATTTATTTGCTTTCCTTTCTGCCTGTCTATCTATCTACCTTCCTATCTAACAATCAGTCTATCCATCTGCCTGCCTGTCTGCCTATCTATCCATCTGCCTGCCTTTCTGTCTATCTGGCTTCTTATCTGCATATCTATCTCTCCATTTATCTATCTTCCTGCTTACCTGCCTAGATATATATCTGCCTGCCTATCTAGCTGCCTATCTGCCTACCTATCTCTTTATCTGCTTGCCTTTCTGCCTGTCTATCTATCTGTCTGTCTATCTATCTATCTATCTATCTATCTATCTATCTATCTATCTATCTATTATCTACCTACCTTCCTATTTTCCTGCCTATCTGCCTATCTATTTGCCTTCCAATGTACCTATGTATATGCCTGCCTATCTGATTATCTACCTATCGATTTATCTATCTATCGATCTATCTATTGATCTGTCCATATACCTGATTGTCTATCTATCTGCCTCCCTATCTATTTACCTTCCTCTCTGCATATTATCTATATATCTATCTATCCGCCTTCCTATCTTTCTGCCTGCCTGTCTGCCTATCTATCAGTCTGCCTTCCTATCTGCCTGCCTATTTACCTATATGTCTGCCTATCTATATATCCATCTATCTATCCTTCTATCTAGCCATGTATCTATCCATCTATCCATTCATCTATCCATCCATCCACCTATCCATCCACCTATCCATCTGCCTGCCTATCTATCTGCCTTCTTATTTTCCTGCCTATCTACCTATCTAACTATTTGCCTTCCAATTTGCCTATGTATATGCCTGCCTATCTGATTATCTACCTATCGATCTATCTATCTATCGATCTATCTATTGATCTGTCCATCTATCTGATTGTCTATCTATCTGCCTCCCCATCTACCTTCCTCTCTGTATATTATCTATATATCTATCTATCTATCTGCCTTCCTCTTTTTCTGCCTGACTGCCTGTCTGCCTATCTATCATTCTGCCTTCCTATCTGCCTTCCTATCTGCCTGCCTATTTACCTATCTAACTATCTGTCTATCTATCTATCTATCTATCTATCTATCTATCTATCTATCTATCCATCTGTCTGCCCGTATACCTATCTATCTACTTGCATTCCTATCTGCCTATTTATTTCTCTGTCTGTCTATCTGTCTATCTCATTCTCTCTATCTGTATCTATCTGTCTGACTGCCTATCTATCTTCCTGCCTATCTATATATTTGCCTGCCTATCTATCTTTCTACCTTCCTATCTACCACCTATCTATCTGCCTATATCTCTCTCTCTTACTCTATCTATCTATCCACCTGCCTCTCTGCCTATTTATATATCTGGATTCCTATCTGCCTGCCTGTCTGCCTACCTAGCAATCTGCCTACCTAGCAATCTGCCTTCCTATTTGCCTGCCTATCTATCTATCTATCTATCTACATATCTCCCTATCTCCCTATCTGTATGCCTATCAATCTATTTGGCTTCTTATGTGCCTGACTATCCATCTAACTATCCATCTAACTATCTCTCATTCTATCTCTGTATCTATCTACCTGCCCACCTAGTTACCTATCTATCGATCTATCGATCGATCTATCTATCTATCTATCTATCTATTTATCTATCTATCTGTCTATCTGCCTGCCTAGATATATATCTGCCTATCTATTAACTGGCTTCCTATCTGACTGCCTATATATCTGCCTGCCTACTTATCTGTTTGCCTGCCTATCTGACTATTTCCTTATTTAACCACCTGCCTATCTCTATCAATCAAACTACATATCTATGTATCCATATGCCTGTCTGTCTGCCTATCTATCTGCATTCCTATCTGACTGCCTATCTATCTGCCTTCCTATCTGCCTATTTATCGATCTGTCTATCTACCAATCTGTCTATCTACCAATCTATCTGCCAATCTATCTATCTATCTATCTATCTATCTATCTATCTATCTATCTATCTATCTATCTATCTATCTATCTATCTGCCTTCCTATCTATTTGCCTGCCTATCTGTCTATTTTGCCTATCTATCTATCTGCCTATCTACCATCTATCTACCTTTCTATCTTCATGCCTACCTCTCTGATTCCCTATCTATCTGCATTCCTATCCACCTGCCTATCAACCTATCTATCTACCTATCTATCTATCCATCTGCCTGACTATCTACCAATCAATCTATCCAACTGCCTACCTAGCTATCAATCAATCTATCCATCTATCTGTCTATCTATCTATCTATCTATCTATCTATCTATCTATCTATCTATCTGTCTCTATATCCATTTATCTATCTATCTCTCTATCCATCTATCTGTCTCTCTATCTTCCTGCCTAAATATCTATCTGCCTAGGTATCTGCCTGCTGTTCTATTTATCTGCTTGCTTTTCTGCCTGCCTGTCTGCATATCTATCTGGCTTCCTGTCTGCCTGCCTGTCTACCTATCTATCCATCTGCCTGCATATCTACCAATCAATCTATCCTTCTGCCTGTCTATCTACCAATCAGTCTATCCATCTGCCTGCCTATCTATCCATCTGGTTTCCTATTTGCCTACCTATCTATCCGCCTGCCTATCTACTGCCTATCTGCCTGCCTATCTATCTTCCTTCTTATTTTCCTGCCTATCCACCTATCTAACTATTTGCCTTCCAATTTGCCTATGTATATGCCTGCCTATCTGATTATCTACCTATCGATCTATCTATCTATCGATCTATCTATTGATCTGTCCATCTATCTGATTGTCTATCTATCTGCCTCCCTATCTACCTTCCTCTCTGTATATTATCTATCTATCTGCCTTCCTATTTTTCTGTCTGACTGCCTGTCTGCCTATCTATCATTCTGCCTTCCTATCTGCCTGCCTATCTATCTATCTATCTATCTATCTATCTATCTATCTATCTATCTATCTTTCTATATATTTATTTATCTTTCTTTCTATCTATCTTTCTATCTATCAATCTATCTATCCATCCATCTGCCTGCCTGTATGCCTATCTATCTATCTATCTATCTATCTATCTATCTATCTATCTATCTATCTATCTATCCATCTGTCTGCCCGTATGCCTATCTATCTACTTGCATTCCTATCTGCCTATTTATTTCTCTGTCTGTCTATCTGTCTATCTCATTCTCTCTATCTGTATCTATCTGTCTGATTGCCTATCTATCTTCCTGCCTATCTATATATTTGCCTGCCTATCTATCTTTCTACCTTCCTATCTACCACCTATCTATCTGACTATATCTCTCTCTCTCTCTTACTCTATCTATCTATCCACCTGCCTCTCTGCCTATTTATATATCTGGATTCCTATCTGACTGCCTATCTGCCTGCCTGCCTATCTATCTATCTATCTATCTATCTATCTATCTATCTATCTATCTATCTATCTATCTATCTACCTATCCATATGCCTGCATATCTACCAATCAATCTATCCATCTGCCTGCCTATCTAGCCATCTGGCTTCCTGTCTGTCTACCTATCTACCTGCCTGCCTATCTAGCTGCCTATCTCTCTGCCTATCTCTTTATCTGCTTCCCTTTCTGCCTGTCTATCTATCTATCTATCTATCTATCTATCTATCTATCTATCTATCTGCCTATCTCTATCAATCAATCTATCTATCTATTTATCCATATGCCTGCCTGTCTTCCTATGTATCTATCTATCTATCTATCTATCTATCTATCTATCTATCTATCTATCTATCTATCTATCCACCTGACTATCTATCTGGCTTCCTACCTGCTTATCTATCTGTTTATCTATCTGTCAATCTATCTGTCTATCTATCTATCTCTTTATCCATCTCTCCATCTATCTATCTTCTGCCTAGAAATCTATCTGCTTGCCAATCTGCCTACTTATCTGCCAATCTAACTATTTGCCTTTCAATCTGCCTATGTATATGCCTAACTATCTGTCTATGTATGTGCCTTCCAATCTGCCTATGTATATGCCTACCTATCTGCCTATCTATTTGCCTTCCAATCTGCCTATGTATATGCCTGCCTATCTGTGTATCTATCTGTTTATCTATCTATCTATCTATCTATCTATCTATCTATCTATCTATCTATCTATCTATCTATCTATCCACCTGCCTGCCTGTCTGCATATCTATCTATCTGGCTTCCTATCTGCTTATCTATCTGCCAATCTATCTGTCTATCTATCTATCTCTCTATCCATCTCTCCATCTATCTGTCTTCTGCCTAGAAATCTATCTGCTTGCCAATCTGCCTACTTATCTGCCAATCTATTTGCCTTCCAATCTGCCTATGTATATGCCTACCTATCTGCCTATGTATGTGCCTTCCAATGTGCCTATGTATATGCATACCTATCTGCCTATCTATTTGCCTTCCAATCTGCCTATGTATATGCCTGCCTATCTATCTATCTATCTATCTATCTATCTATCTATCTATCTATCTATCCATCTCTCCATCTATCCATTTTCCTGCCTAGATATCTCTCTGCCTGCCTATCTGCCTAGATATCTGCCTGTCTATCTAGCTGCCTATCTATCTGTCTGTCTTCCTCTCTGTATGTCTATCTGTCTGTCTATCTGACTATGTGCCTATCTATCTTTCTACCTTCTTATCTACCATCTATCTACCTGTCTATCTCTCTCCCTCTCTATCAATATATATGCCTGTCTATCTATCTGCTTATCAATCTATCTGGATTTTTATCTGCGTACCTGACTATTTGCCTATCTATCTTTCTATCTATCTATCTATCTATCTATCTATCTATCTATCTATCTATCTATCTATCTATCTACCTTTCTATCTTTTTGCCTGACTGTCTGCCTTTCTATTTATCTGACTTCCTATCTATCTGCCTACCTATCTATCCAACTGCCTGCCTGTCTGCCTATCTATTTATCTGGCTTCCTATCTGACTGCATATCTATCTGCCTGCCTACCTATCTATCTGCCTATCTATCTGCCTATCTATCTATCTATCTATCTATCTATCTATCTATATATATATATTTCTACCTTCCTATCTACCATCTATCTCTCTGCCCATCTCTCTCTCGCACTATCTATATGCCTGTCTATCTATCTGCCTGCCTGTCTGTCTATCAATCTATCTAGCTTCCTATCTGACTGCGTATCTGTCTGCCTGCCTACCTATCAATTTGCCTGCCTATCTGACTATTTACCTATCTATCTATCTATCTATCTATCTATCTATCTATCTATCTATCTATTTATTAATCTTCCTATCTTCCATCTATCTACCTGCCTACCTCTCACTTTCTCTCTCTCTCTCTATCTACCTATCTATTTATCTGACTGCCTATTTGCCTATCTATTTGCATATCTATCTCTCTGCCTGCCTATCTATCTGCCTGCCTGACTGCCTATCTATCTCTCTGGCTTCCTATCTGCCTGCCTATCTATCCGCCTGTCCGCCTAGTTACCTATCTGTCTATCTATCTATCTATCTATCTATCTATCTATCTATCTATCTATCTATCTGTCTATCTGCCTGCCTAGATATTTATCTGCCTATCTATTAACTGGCTTCCTATCTGACTGCCTATATATCTGCCTGCCTACTTATCTGTTTGCCTGCCTATCTGACTATTTCCTTATTTAACCACCTGCCTATCGCTATCAATCAAACTACATATCTATGTATCCATATGCCTGCCTGTCTGCCTATCTATCTGCGTTCTTATCTGACTGCCTATCTATCTGCCTTCCTATCTGCCTATTTATCGATCTATCTACCAATCTGTCAATCTACCAATCTATCTACCAAACTATCTATCTATCTGCCTTCCTATCTATTTGCCTGCCTATCTGTCTATTTTGCCTATCTATCTATCTATCTATCTATCTATCTATCTATCTATCTATCTATCTATCTGCCTATCTATCTGCCTATCTACCATCTATCTACCTTTCTATCTTCATGCCTACCTCTCTGATTCCCTATCTATCTGCATTCCTATCCACCTGCCTATCAACCTATCTATCTATACATTTGCCTGACTATCTACCAATCAATCTATCCAACTGCCTACCTAGCTATCAATCAATCTATCCATCTATCTGTCTATCTATCTATCTATCTATCTATCTATCTATCTATCTATCTATCTATCTATCTATCTATCCATCTATCTGTCTCTCAATCCATTTATCTATCTATCTCTCTATCCATCTATCTGTCTCTCTATCTTCCTTCCTAAATATCTATCTGCCTGCCTATCTATCTGCCTAGGTATCTGTCTGCTGTTCTATTTATCTACTTGCCTTTCTGCCTGCCTGTCTGCATATCTATCTGGCTTCCTGTCTGCCTGCCTGTCTACCTATCTATCCATCTGCCTGCCTATCTACCAATCAATCTATCCATCTGCCTGTCTATCTACCAATCAGTCTATCCATCTGCCTGCCTATCTATCCATCTGGTTTCCTATTTGCCTACCTATCTATCCACCTGCCTATCTACTGCCTATCTGCCTGCCTATCTATCATTCTGCCTTCCTATCTATCTATCTATCTATCTATCTATCTATCTATCTATCTATCTATCAATCTATCTGTCTATCTATCTTTCTATATATCTAATTATCTTTCTATCTATCTTTCTATCTATCAATCTATCCATCCATCTGCCTGCCTGTATGTCTATCTATCTATCTATCTATCTATCTATCTATCTATCTGTCTGTATGTCTATCTATCTATCTTTCTGTCTGTCTGTCTGTCTATCTATCCATCTGTCTGCCCGTATGCCTATCTATCTACTTGCATTCCTATCTGCCTATATATTTCTCTGTCTGTCTATCTGTCTATCTCATTCTCTCTATCTGTATCTATCTATCTAACTGCCTATCTATCTTTCTGCCTATATATATATTTGCCTGCCTATCTGACTATTTTGCCTATCTATCTATCTATCTATCTATCTATCTATCTATCTGCCTATCTACCATCTATCTACCTTTCTATCTTCATGCCTACCTCTCTGATTCCCTATCTATCTGCATTCCTATCCACCTGCCTATCAACCTATCTATCTATACATTTGCCTGACTATCTACCAATCAATCTATCCAACTGCCTACCTATCTATCTATCTATCTATCTATCTATCTATCTATCTATCTATCTATCTATCCATCTATCTGTCTCTCTATCCATTTATCTATCTATCTCTCTATCCATCTATCTGTCTCTCTATCTTCCTTCCTAAATATCTATCTGCCTGCCTATCTATCTGCCTAGGTATCTGTCTGCTGTTCTATTTATCTACTTGCCTTTCTGCCTGCCTGTCTGCATATCTATCTGGCTTCCTGTCTGCCTGCCTGTCTACCTATCTATCCATCTGCCTGCCTATCTACCAATCAATCTATCCATCTGCCTGTCTATCTACCAATCAGTCTATCCATCTGCCTGCCTATCTATCCATCTGGTTTCCTATTTGCCTACCTATCTATCCACCTGCCTATCTACTGCCTATCTGCCTGCCTATCTATCATTCTGCCTTCCTATCTATCTATCTATCTATCTATCTATCTATCTATCTATCTATCTATCAATCTATCTGTCTATCTATCTTTCTATATATCTAATTATCTTTCTATCTATCTTTCTATCTATCAATCTATCCATCCATCTGCCTGCCTGTATGTCTATCTATCTATCTATCTATCTATCTATCTATCTATCTATCTATCTGTCTGTATGTCTATCTATCTATCTTTCTGTCTGTCTGTCTGTCTATCTATCCATCTGTCTGCCCGTATGCCTATCTATCTACTTGCATTCCTATCTGCCTATATATTTCTCTGTCTGTCTATCTGTCTATCTCATTCTCTCTATCTGTATCTATCTATCTAACTGCCTATCTATCTTTCTGCCTATATATATATTTGCCTGCCTATCTGACTATGTGCCTATCTTTCCACCTTCCTGTCTACCATCTATCTACCTGCCTGTCTCTCTCTCTCTGTCTATCTGCCTACCTATCTATCTGTCTACTTATCTATCTGCCTGCTTATCTATCCATCTGCATATCGATCTATCTGGCTTCCTCTCTGACTGCGTATCTATCTACCTGCCTACCTATCTATTTGTCTATCTATCTATCTATCTATTTATCTTTCTACCTTCCTATCTACCACCTATCTATCTGCCTATATCTCTCTCTCTCTCTCTTACTCTGTCTATCTATCCACCTGCCTCTCTGCCTATTTATCTATCTGGATTCCTATCTGACTGCCTATCTGCCTGCCTGCCTGCCTATCTGACTATTTGCCTATCTATCTATCTATCTATCTATCTATCTATCTATCTATCTATCTATCTATCCATCTATCCATATAGTTGTCTCTCTATCTTCCTGCCTAAATATCTCTCTGCCTGCCTATCTATCTGCCTAGGTATCTGCCTGCTGTTCTATTTATCTGCTTGTCTTCCTGCCTAAATATCTATCTATCTGGCTTCCTATCTGCCTGCCTATCTACCCATCTATCCATCTGCCTGCATATCTACCAATCAATCTATCCATCTGCCTGCCTATCTAGCCATCTGGCTTCCTGTCTGCCTACCAATCTACCTGCCTGCCTATCTAGCTGCCTATCTCTCTACATATCTCTTTATCTGCTTCCCTTTCTGCCTGTCTATCTATCTGTCTATCTGCCTTCCTATTTTCCTGGCTATCTGCCTACCTATTTGCCTTCCAATTTGCCTAGGTATATGCCTGCCTATCTGATTATCTACCTATCAATCTATCTATTGATCTGTCCATCTATCTGATTGTCTATCCATCTGCCTCCCTATCTACCTTCCTCTCTGCATACTATCTATATATCTATCTATCTGCCTTCCTACCTTTCTGCCTGCCTGTCTATCAGTCTGCCTTCCTATCTGCCTGTGTATTTACCTATCTATCTGTCTATCTATCTATCTATCTATCTATCTATCTATCTATCTATCTATCTATGTCTGTCTGTCTATCTGTCTATGTATTTTTCTATCTTTCTGTCTGCCTACCTAGCAATCTGCCTTCCTATTTGCCTGCCTATCTATCTATCTATCTATCTATCTATCTATCTATCTATCTATCTATCTATCTATCTATCTATTTATCTCCCTATCTGTATGCCTATCAATCTATCTGGCTTCCTATGTGCCTGACTATCTATCTAACTATCCATCTAACTATCTCTCATTCTATCTCTGTATCTATCTACCTGCCTATCTATCTATATGGCTTCCTGTCTGACTGCCTATCTATCTGCCTGTCTACCTGCCCATCTATCTATTTCCCTGCTTATCTGACTAGGTGCCTATCTATCTATCTTCCTATATACCATCGACCTGCCTATCTTCCTGCCGATCTCTCTCTATCTATCTATCTACATGCCTGCTATATTTTTATCTGACTTCCTATCTGACTGCCTATCTGTCTGCCTGCCTCCCTATCTATTTGCCTGCATATCTGACTATTTGCCTATCTATCTATCTTCCTATCTACCATCTATCTGCCTGCCTATCTTACTGCTTATCTATCTCTATACCTATTTATCTTCCTGCCTATTTGCCTATCTGCCTTTCTATCTCTCTGCCTGTCTATCTGCCTGCCTGTCTGCTTATCAATCTGGCTTCCTATCTGAATGCCTATCAATATCCCTGCCTATCTATCCGCCTGCCCACCTACTTACCTATCTATCAATCTTCCTGCCTAAATATATTTCTGCCTACCTATCTATCTGCTTGCCTATCTATCTGCCTATCTATCTACCTGCCTTTCTATTTATCTGCCTGCCTTTCTATTTATTTGCTTTCCTTTCTGCCTGTCTATCTATCTACCTTCCTATCTAACAATCAGTCTATCCATCTGCCTGCCTGTCTGCCTATCTATCCATCTGCCTGCCTTTCTGTCTATCTGGCTTCTTATCTGCATATCTATCTCTCCATTTATCTATCTTCCTGCTTACCTGCCTAGATATATATCTGCCTGCCTATCTAGCTGCCTATCTGCCTACCTATCTCTTTATCTGCTTGCCTTTCTGCCTGTCTATCTATCTGTCTGTCTATCTATCTATCTATCTATCTATCTATCTATCTATCTATCTATTATCTACCTACCTTCCTATTTTCCTGCCTATCTGCCTATCTATTTGCCTTCCAATGTACCTATGTATATGCCTGCCTATCTGATTATCTACCTATCGATTTATCTATCTATCGATCTATCTATTGATCTGTCCATATACCTGATTGTCTATCTATCTGCCTCCCTATCTATTTACCTTCCTCTCTGCATATTATCTATATATCTATCTAACCACCTTCCTATCTTTCTGCCTGCCTGTCTGCCTATCTATCAGTCTGCCTTCCTATCTGCCTGCCTATTTACCTATATGTCTGCCTATCTATATATCCATCTATCTATCCTTCTATCTAGCCATGTATCTATCCATCTATCCATTCATCTATCCATCCATCCACCTATCCATCCACCTATCCATCTGCCTGCCTATCTATCTGCCTTCTTATTTTCCTGCCTATCTACCTATCTAACTATTTGCCTTCCAATTTGCCTATGTATATGCCTGCCTATCTGATTATCTACCTATCGATCTATCTATCTATCGATCTATCTATTGATCTGTCCATCTATCTGATTGTCTATCTATCTGCCTCCCCATCTACCTTCCTCTCTGTATATTATCTATATATCTATCTATCTATCTGCCTTCCTCTTTTTCTGCCTGACTGCCTGTCTGCCTATCTATCATTCTGCCTATCTGCCTTCCTATCTGCCTGCCTATTTACCTATCTAACTATCTGTCTATCTATCTATCTATCTATCTATCTATCTATCTATCTATCTATCCATCTGTCTGCCCGTATACCTATCTATCTACTTGCATTCCTATCTGCCTATTTATTTCTCTGTCTGTCTATCTGTCTATCTCATTCTCTCTATCTGTATCTATCTGTCTGACTGCCTATCTATCTTCCTGCCTATCTATATATTTGCCTGCCTATCTATCTTTCTACCTTCCTATCTACCACCTATCTATCTGCCTATATCTCTCTCTCTTACTCTATCTATCTATCCACCTGCCTCTCTGCCTATTTATATATCTGGATTCCTATCTGCCTGCCTGTCTGCCTACCTAGCAATCTGCCTACCTAGCAATCTGCCTTCCTATTTGCCTGCCTATCTATCTATCTATCTATCTACATATCTCCCTATCTCCCTATCTGTATGCCTATCAATCTATTTGGCTTCTTATGTGCCTGACTATCCATCTAACTATCCATCTAACTATCTCTCATTCTATCTCTGTATCTATCTACCTGCCCACCTAGTTACCTATCTATCGATCTATCGATCGATCTATCTATCTATCTATCTATCTATTTATCTATCTATCTGTCTATCTGCCTGCCTAGATATATATCTGCCTATCTATTAACTGGCTTCCTATCTGACTGCCTATATATCTGCCTGCCTACTTATCTGTTTGCCTGCCTATCTGACTATTTCCTTATTTAACCACCTGCCTATCTCTATCAATCAAACTACATATCTATGTATCCATATGCCTGTCTGTCTGCCTATCTATCTGCATTCCTATCTGACTGCCTATCTATCTGCCTTCCTATCTGCCTATTTATCGATCTGTCTATCTACCAATCTGTCTATCTACCAATCTATCTGCCAATCTATCTATCTATCTATCTATCTATCTATCTATCTATCTATCTATCTATCTATCTATCTGCCTTCCTATCTATTTGCCTGCCTATCTGTCTATTTTGCCTATCTATCTATCTGCCTATCTACCATCTATCTACCTTTCTATCTTCATGCCTACCTCTCTGATTCCCTATCTATCTGCATTCCTATCCACCTGCCTATCAACCTATCTATCTACCTATCTATCTATCCATCTGCCTGACTATCTACCAATCAATCTATCCAACTGCCTACCTAGCTATCAATCAATCTATCCATCTATCTATCTATCTATCTATCTATCTATCTATCTATCTATCTGTCTCTATATCCATTTATCTATCTATCTCTCTATCCATCTATCTGTCTCTCTATCTTCCTGCCTAAATATCTATCTGCCTAGGTATCTGCCTGCTGTTCTATTTATCTGCTTGCTTTTCTGCCTGCCTGTCTGCATATCTATCTGGCTTCCTGTCTGCCTGTCTGTCTACCTATCTATCCATCTGCCTGCATATCTACCAATCAATCTATCCTTCTGCCTGTCTATCTACCAATCAGTCTATCCATCTGCCTGCCTATCTATCCATCTGGTTTCCTATTTGCCTACCTATCTATCCGCCTGCCTATCTACTGCCTATCTGCCTGCCTATCTATCTTCCTTCTTATTTTCCTGCCTATCCACCTATCTAACTATTTGCCTTCCAATTTGCCTATGTATATGCCTGCCTATCTGATTATCTACCTATCGATCTATCTATCTATCGATCTATCTATTGATCTGTCCATCTATCTGATTGTCTATCTATCTGCCTCCCTATCTACCTTCCTCTCTGTATATTATCTATCTATCTGCCTTCCTATTTTTCTGTCTGACTGCCTGTCTGCCTATCTATCATTCTGCCTTCCTATCTGCCTGCCTATCTATCTATCTATCTATCTATCTATCTATCTATCTATCTATCTATCTATCTTTCTATATATTTATCTATCTTTCTTTCTATCTATCTTTCTATCTATCAATCTATCTATCCATCCATCTGCCTGCCTGTATGCCTATCTATCTATCTATCTATCTATCTATCTATCTATCTATCTATCTATCTATCCATCTGTCTGCCCGTATGCCTATCTATCTACTTGCATTCCTATCTGCCTATTTATTTCTCTGTCTGTCTATCTCATTCTCTCTATCTGTATCTATCTGTCTGATTGCCTATCTATCTTCCTGCCTATCTATATATTTGCCTGCCTATCTATCTTTCTACTTTCCTATCTACCACCTATCTATCTGACTATATCTCTCTCTCTCTCTTACTCTATCTATCTATCCACCTGCCTCTCTGCCTATTTATATATCTGGATTCCTATCTGACTGCCTATCTGCCTGCCTGCCTGCCTGCCTATCTATCTATCTATCTATCTATCTATCTATCTATCTATCTATCTATCTATCTATCTACCTATCCATATGCCTGCATATCTACCAATCAATCTATCCATCTGCCTGCCTATCTAGCCATCTGGCTTCCTGTCTGTCTACCTATCTACCTGCCTGCCTATCTAGCTGCCTATCTCTCTGCCTATCTCTTTATCTGCTTCCCTTTCTGCCTGTCTATCTATCTATCTATCTATCTATCTATCTATCTATCTATCTATCTGCCTATCTCTATCAATCAATCTATCTATCTATTTATCCATATGCCTGCCTGTCTTCCTATGTATCTATCTATCTATCTATCTATCTATCTATCTATCTATCTATCTATCTATCTATCCACCTGACTATCTATCTGGCTTCCTACCTGCTTATCTATCTGTTTATCTATCTGTCAATCTATCTGTCTATCTATCTATCTCTTTATCCATCTCTCCATCTATCTATCTTCTGCCTAGAAATCTATCTGCTTGCCAATCTGCCTACTTATCTGCCAATCTAACTATTTGCCTTTCAATCTGCCTATGTATATGCCTAACTATCTGTCTATGTATGTGCCTTCCAATCTGCCTATGTATATGCCTACCTATCTGCCTATCTATTTGCCTTCCAATCTGCCTATGTATATGCCTGCCTATCTGTGTATCTATCTGTTTATCTATCTATCTATCTATCTATCTATCTATCTATCTATCTATCTATCTATCTATCTATCCACCTGCCTGCCTGTCTGCATATCTATCTATCTGGCTTCCTATCTGCTTATCTATCTGCCAATCTATCTGTCTATCTATCTATCTCTCTATCCATCTCTCCATCTATCTGTCTTCTGCCTAGAAATCTATCTGCTTGCCAATCTGCCTACTTATCTGCCAATCTATTTGCCTTCCAATCTGCCTATGTATATGCCTACCTATCTGCCTATGTATGTGCCTTCCAATGTGCCTATGTATATGCATACCTATCTGCCTATCTATTTGCCTTCCAATCTGCCTATGTATATGCCTGCCTATCTATCTATCTATCTATCTATCTATCTATCTATCTATCTATCTATCTATCTATCTATCTATCTATCCATCTCTCCATCTATCCATTTTCCTGCCTAGATATCTCTCTGCCTGCCTATCTGCCTAGATATCTGCCTGTCTATCTAGCTGCCTATCTATCTGTCTGTCTTCCTCTCTGTATGTCTATCTGTCTGTCTATCTGACTATGTGCCTATCTATCTTTCTACCTTCTTATCTACCATCTATCTACCTGTCTATCTCTCTCCCTCTCTATCAATATATATGCCTGTCTATCTATCTGCTTATCAATCTATCTGGATTTTTATCTGCGTACCTGACTATTTGCCTATCTATCTTTCTATCTATCTATCTATCTATCTATCTATCTATCTATCTATCTATGTATCTATCTATCTATCTATCTATCTATCTATCTATCTATCTATCTATCTATCTACCTTTCTATCTTTTTGCCTGACTGTCTGCCTTTCTATTTATCTGACTTCCTATCTATCTGCCTACCTATCTATCCAACTGCCTGCCTGTCTGCCTATCTATTTATCTGGCTTCCTATCTGACTGCATATCTATCTGCCTGCCTACCTATCTATCTGCCTATCTATCTGCCTATCTATCTATCTATCTATCTATCTATCTATCTATCTATCTATATATATATATTTCTACCTTCCTATCTACCACCTATCTCTCTGCCCATCTCTCTCTCGCACTATCTATATGCCTGTCTATCTATCTGCCTGCCTGTCTGTCTATCAATCTATCTAGCTTCCTATCTGACTGCGTATCTGTCTGCCTGCCTACCTATCAATTTGCCTGCCTATCTGACTATTTACCTATCTATCTATCTATCTATCTATCTATCTATCTATCTATCTATTTATTAATCTTCCTATCTTCCATCTATCTACCTGCCTACCTCTCACTTTCTCTCTCTCTCTCTATCTACCTATCTATTTATCTGACTGCCTATTTGCCTATCTATTTGCATATCTATCTCTCTGCCTGCCTATCTATCTGCCTGCCTGACTGCCTATCTATCTCTCTGGCTTCCTATCTGCCTGCCTATCTATCCGCCTGTCCGCCTAGTTACCTATCTGTCTATCTATCTATCTATCTATCTATCTATCTATCTATCTGTCTATCTGCCTGCCTAGATATTTATCTGCCTATCTATTAACTGGCTTCCTATCTGACTGCCTATATATCTGCCTGCCTACTTATCTGTTTGCCTGCCTATCTGACTATTTCCTTATTTAACCACCTGCCTATCGCTATCAATCAAACTACATATCTATGTATCCATATGCCTGCCTGTCTGCCTATCTATCTGCGTTCTTATCTGACTGCCTATCTATCTGCCTTCCTATCTGCCTATTTATCGATCTATCTACCAATCTGTCAATCTACCAATCTATCTACCAAACTATCTATCTATCTATTTGCCTTCCTATCTATTTGCCTGCCTATCTGTCTATTTTGCCTATCTATCTATCTACCATCTATCTACCTTTCTATCTTCATGCCTACCTCTCTGATTCCCTATCTATCTGCATTCCTATCCACCTGCCTATCAACCTATCTATCTATACATTTGCCTGACTATCTACCAATCAATCTATCCAACTGCCTACCTAGCTATCAATCAATCTATCCATCTATCTGTCTCTCTATCCATTTATCTATCTATCTCTCTATCCATCTATCTGTCTCTCTATCTTCCTTCCTAAATATCTATCTGCCTGCCTATCTATCTGCCTAGGTATCTGTCTGCTGTTCTATTTATCTACTTGCCTTTCTGCCTGCCTGTCTGCATATCTATCTGGCTTCCTGTCTGCCTGCCTGTCTACCTATCTATCCATCTGCCTGCCTATCTACCAATCAATCTATCCATCTGCCTGTCTATCTACCAATCAGTCTATCCATCTGCCTGCCTATCTATCCATCTGGTTTCCTATTTGCCTACCTATCTATCCACCTGCCTATCTACTGCCTATCTGCCTGCCTATCTATCATTCTGCCTTCCTATCTATCTATCTATCTATCTATCTATCTATCTATCTATCTATCTATCAATCTATCTGTCTATCTATCTTTCTATATATCTAATTATCTTTCTATCTATCTTTCTATCTATCAATCTATCCATCCATCTGCCTGCCTGTATGTCTATCTATCTATCTATCTATCTATCTATCTATCTATCTATCTATCTATCTGTCTGTATGTCTATCTATCTATCTTTCTGTCTGTCTGTCTGTCTATCTATCCATCTGTCTGCCCGTATGCCTATCTATCTACTTGCATTCCTATCTGCCTATATATTTCTCTGTCTGTCTATCTGTCTATCTCATTCTCTCTATCTGTATCTATCTATCTAACTGCCTATCTATCTTTCTGCCTATATATATATTTGCCTGCCTATCTGACTATTTTGCCTATCTATCTATCTATCTATCTATCTATCTATCTATCTATCTATCTATCTATCTGCCTATCTACCATCTATCTACCTTTCTATCTTCATGCCTACCTCTCTGATTCCCTATCTATCTGCATTCCTATCCACCTGCCTATCAACCTATGTATCTATACATTTGCCTGACTATCTACCAATCAATCTATCCAACTGCCTACCTAGCTATCAATCAATCTATCCATCTATCTGTCTATCTATCTATCTATCTATCTATCTATCTATCTATCTATCTATCTATCCATCTATCTGTCTCTCTATCCATTTATCTATCTATCTCTCTATCCATCTATCTGTCTCTCTATCTTCCTTCCTAAATATCTATCTGCCTGCCTATCTATCTGCCTAGGTATCTGTCTGCTGTTCTATTTATCTACTTGCCTTTCTGCCTGCCTGTCTGCATATCTATCTGGCTTCCTGTCTGCCTGCCTGTCTACCTATCTATCCATCTGCCTGCCTATCTACCAATCAATCTATCCATCTGCCTGTCTATCTACCAATCAGTCTATCCATCTGCCTGCCTATCTATCCATCTGGTTTCCTATTTGCCTACCTATCTATCCACCTGCCTATCTACTGCCTATCTGCCTGCCTATCTATCATTCTGCCTTCCTATCTATCTATCTATCTATCTATCAATCTATCTGTCTATCTATCTTTCTATATATCTAATTATCTTTCTATCTATCTTTCTATCTATCAATCTATCCATCCATCTGCCTGCCTGTATGTCTATCTATCTATCTATCTATCTATCTATCTATCTATCTATCTATCTATCTGTCTGTATGTCTATCTATCTATCTTTCTGTCTGTCTGTCTGTCTATCTATCCATCTGTCTGCCCGTATGCCTATCTATCTACTTGCATTCCTATCTGCCTATATATTTCTCTGTCTGTCTATCTCATTCTCTCTATCTGTATCTATCTATCTAACTGCCTATCTATCTTTCTGCCTATATATATATTTGCCTGCCTATCTGACTATGTGCCTATCTTTCCACCTTCCTGTCTACCATCTATCTACCTGCCTGTCTCTCTCTCTCTGTCTATCTGCCTACCTATCTATCTGTCTACTTATCTATCTGCCTGCTTATCTATCCTTCTGCATATCGATCTATCTGGCTTCCTCTCTGACTGCGTATCTATCTACCTGCCTACCTATCTATTTGTCTATCTATCTATTTATCTTTCTACCTTCCTATCTACCACCTATCTATCTGCCTATATCTCTCTCTCTCTCTCTCTCTTACTCTGTCTATCTATCCACCTGCCTCTCTGCCTATTTATCTATCTGGATTCCTATCTGACTGCCTATCTGCCTGCCTGCCTGCCTATCTGACTATTTGCCTATCTATCTATCTATCTATCTATCTATCTATCTATCTATCTATCTATCTATCTATCTATCTATCCATCTATCTATCTATCTATCTATCTATCTATCTATCTATCTATCTATCTATCTATCTATCTATCTATCCATCTATCTATCTATCTTTCTATCCATATAGTTGTCTCTCTATCTTCCTGCCTAAATATCTCTCTGCCTGCCTATCTATCTGCCTAGGTATCTGCCTGCTGTTCTATTTATCTGCTTGTCTTCCTGCCTAAATATCTATCTATCTGGCTTCCTATCTGCCTGCCTATCTACCCATCTATCCATCTGCCTGCATATCTACCAATCAATCTATCCATCTGCCTGCCTATCTAGCCATCTGGCTTCCTGTCTGCCTACCAATCTACCTGCCTGCCTATCTAGCTGCCTATCTCTCTACATATCTCTTTATCTGCTTCCCTTTCTGCCTGTCTATCTATCTGTCTATCTGCCTTCCTATTTTCCTGGCTATCTGCCTACCTATTTGCCTTCCAATTTGCCTAGGTATATGCCTGCCTATCTGATTATCTACCTATCAATCTATCTATTGATCTGTCCATCTATCTGATTGTCTATCCATCTGCCTCCCTATCTACCTTCCTCTCTGCATACTATCTATATATCTATCTATCTGCCTTCCTACCTTTCTGCCTGCCTGTCTATCAGTCTGCCTTCCTATCTGCCTGTGTATTTACCTATCTATCTGTCTATCTATCTATCTATGTCTGTCTGTCTATCTGTCTATGTATTTTTCTATCTTTCTGTCTGCCTACCTAGCAATCTGCCTTCCTATTTGCCTGCCTATCTATCTATCTATCTATCTATCTATCTATCTATCTATCTATCTATCTATCTATCTATCTGCCTTCCTATCTATTTGCCTGCCTATCTGTCTATTTTGCCTATCTATCTATCTGCCTATCTACCATCTATCTACCTTTCTATCTTCATGCCTACCTCTCTGATTCCCTATCTATCTGCATTCCTATCCACCTGCCTATCAACCTATCTATCTACCTATCTATCTATCCATCTGCCTGACTATCTACCAATCAATCTATCCAACTGCCTACCTAGCTATCAATCAATCTATCCATCTATCTGTCTATCTATCTATCTATCTATCTATCTATCTATCTATCTATCTATCTGTCTCTATATCCATTTATCTATCTATCTCTCTATCCATCTATCTGTCTCTCTATCTTCCTGCCTAAATATCTATCTGCCTAGGTATCTGCCTGCTGTTCTATTTATCTGCTTGCTTTTCTGCCTGCCTGTCTGCATATCTATCTGGCTTCCTGTCTGCCTGCCTGTCTACCTATCTATCCATCTGCCTGCATATCTACCAATCAATCTATCCTTCTGCCTGTCTATCTACCAATCAGTCTATCCATCTGCCTGCCTATCTATCCATCTGGTTTCCTATTTGCCTACCTATCTATCCGCCTGCCTATCTACTGCCTATCTGCCTGCCTATCTATCTTCCTTCTTATTTTCCTGCCTATCCACCTATCTAAGTATTTGCCTTCCAATTTGCCTATGTATATGCCTGCCTATCTGATTATCTACCTATCGATCTATCTATCTATCGATCTATCTATTGATCTGTCCATCTATCTGATTGTCTATCTATCTGCCTCCCTATCTACCTTCCTCTCTGTATATTATCTATCTATCTGCCTTCCTATTTTTCTGTCTGACTGCCTGTCTGCCTATCTATCATTCTGCCTTCCTATCTGCCTGCCTATCTATCTATCTATCTATCTATCTATCTATCTATCTATCTATCTATCTTTCTATATATTTATCTATCTTTCTTTCTATCTATCTTTCTATCTATCAATCTATCTATCCATCCATCTGCCTGCCTGTATGCCTATCTATCTATCTATCTATCTATCTATCTATCTATCTATCTATCTATCTATCTATCCATCTGTCTGCCCGTATGCCTATCTATCTACTTGCATTCCTATCTGCCTATTTATTTCTCTGTCTGTCTATCTGTCTATCTCATTCTCTCTATCTGTATCTATCTGTCTGATTGCCTATCTATCTTCCTGCCTATCTATATATTTGCCTGCCTATCTATCTTTCTACCTTCCTATCTACCACCTATCTATCTGACTATATCTCTCTCTCTCTCTTACTCTATCTATCTATCCACCTGCCTCTCTGCCTATTTATATATCTGGATTCCTATCTGACTGCCTATCTGCCTGCCTGCCTGCCTGCCTATCTATCTATCTATCTATCTATCTATCTATCTATCTATCTATCTATCTATCTATCTATCTACCTATCCATATGCCTGCATATCTACCAATCAATCTATCCATCTGCCTGCCTATCTAGCCATCTGGCTTCCTGTCTGTCTACCTATCTACCTGCCTGCCTATCTAGCTGCCTATCTCTCTGCCTATCTCTTTATCTGCTTCCCTTTCTGCCTGTCTATCTATCTATCTATCTATCTATCTATCTATCTATCTATCTATCTGCCTTCCTATTTTCCTGCCTATCTGCCTGCCTATTTGCCTTCCAATTTACCTAGGTATATGCCTGCCTATCTTATTATCAACCCATCGATCTATCTATTGATCTGTCCATCTATCTGATTGTCTATCCATCTCCCTCCCTATCTACCTTACTCTCTGCATATTATCTATATATATATCTATCTATCTGCCTTCCTACCTTTCTGCCTGCCTGTCTGCCTATCTATCAGTCTGCCTTCCTATCTGCCTGTCTATCTATCTATCTATCTATCTATCTATCTATCTATCTATCTATCTATCTATCTATCTATCGAGCTATCTATCTGCCTTCCTATCTATTTGCCTGCCTATCTGTCTATTTTGCCTATCTATCTATCTGCATATCTACCATCTATCTACCTTTTAATCTTCATGCCTACCTCTCTCTCTATCTTTTGGCCTATTTGCCTGCCTGCCTGCCTATCTATATGGCTTCCTATCTGATTCCCTATCTATCTGCATTCCTATCCACCTGCCTATCAACCTATCTATCTACCTATCTATCTATCCATCTGCCTGACTATCTACCAATCAATCTATCCATCTGCCTGCCTAGCTACCAATCAATCTATCCATCTGCCTATCTATCTATCTATCTATCTATCTATCTATCTATCTATCTATCTATCTATCTATCTATCAGTCTATCTATCTATCTATCTATCTATCAGTCTATCTATCTATCTATCTATCTATCTATCTATCTATCTATCTCTCTATCCATTTATCTATCTATCTCTCTATCCATCTATCTGTCTCTCTATCTTCATGCCTAAATTTCTATCTGCCTGCCTATCTATCTGCCTAGGTATCTGCCTGCTGTTCTATTTATCTGCTTGTCTTTCTGCCTGCCTGTCTGCATATCTATCTGGCTTCCTGTCTGCCTGCCTGTCTACCTATCTATCCGTCTGCCTGCATATCTTCCAATCAATCTATCCATCTGCCTGTCTATCTACCAATCAGTCTATCCATCGGCCTGCCTATCTATCCATCTGGCTTCCTATTTGCCTACCTATCTATCCGCCTGCCTATCTACTGCCTATCTGCCTGCCTATCTATCTGCCTTCTTATTTTCCTGCCTATCTACCTATCTAACTATTTGCCTTCCAATTTGCCTACGTATATGCCTGCCTATCTGATTATCTACCTATCTATCTATCTATCTATCTATCTATCTATCTATCTATCTATGTCTGTCTGTCTATCTGTCTATGTATTTTTCTATCTTTCTGCCTGCCTGTCTGCCTACCTAGCAATCTGCCTTCCTATTTGCCTGCCTATCTATCTATCTATCTATCTATCTATCTATCTATCTATCTATCTATCTACATATCTACCTATCTCCCTATCTGTATGCCTATCAATCTATTTGGCTTCTTATGTGCCTGACTATCCATCTAACTATCCATCTAACTATCTCTCATTCTATCTCTGTATCTATCTACCTGCCCACCTAGTTACCTATCTATCGATCGATCTATCTATCTATTTATCTATCTATCTGTCTATCTGCCTGCCTAGATATATATCTGCCTATCTATTAACTGGCTTCCTATCTGACTGCCTATATATCTGCCTGCCTACTTATCTGTTTGCCTGCCTATCTGACTATTTCCTTATTTAACCACCTGCCTATCTCTATCAATCAAACTACATATCTATGTATCCATATGCCTGCCTGTCTTCCTATCTATCTGCGTTCCTATCTGACTGCCTATCTATCTGCCTTCCTATCTGCCTATTTATCGATCTGTCTATCTACCAATCTGTCTATCTACCAATCTATCTGCCAAACTATCTATCTATCTATCTACCAATCTATCTGCCAAACTATCTATCTATCTATCTATCTATCTATCTATCTATCTATCTATCTATCTATCTATCTGCCTTCCTATCTATTTGCCTGCCTATCTGTCTATTTTGCCTATCTATCTATCTGCCTATCTACCATCTATCTACCTTTCTATCTTCATGCCTACCTCTCTGATTCCCTATCTATCTGCATTCCTATCCACCTGCCTATCAACCTATCTATCTACCTATCTATCTATCCATCTGCCTGACTATCTACCAATCAATCTATCCATCTATCTGCCTATCTATCTATCTATCTATCTATCTATCTATCTATCTATCTATCTATCTATCTATCCATGTATCTGTCTCTCTATCAATTTATCTATCTATCTCTCTATCCATCTATCTGTCTCTCTATCTTCCTGCCTAAATATCTATCTGCCTAGGTATCTGCCTGCTGTTCTATTTATCTGCTTGCATTTCTGCCTGCCTGTCTGCATATCTATCTGGCTTCCTGTCTGCCTGCCTGTCTACCTATCTATCCATCTGCCTGCATATCTACCAATCAATCTATCCATCTGCCTGTCTATCTACCAATCAGTCTATCCATCTGCCTGCCTATCTATCCATCTGGTTTCCTATTTGCCTACCTATCTATCCGCCTGCCTATCTACTGCCTATCTGCCTGCCTATCTATCTTCCTTCTTATTTTCCTGCCTATCTACCTATCTATTTGCCTTCCAATTTGCCTATGTATATGCCTGCCTATCTGATTATCTACCTATCGATCTATCTATCTATCGATCTATCTATTGATCTGTCCATCTATCTTATTGTCTATCTATCTGCCTCCCTATCTACCTTCCTCTCTGTATATTATCTATCTATCTGCCTTCCTATTTTTCTGTCTGACTGCCTGTCTGCCTATCTATCATTCTGCCTTCCTATCTGCCTGCCTATCTATCTATCTATCTATCTATCTATCTATCTATCTATCTATATATCTATCTATCTTTCTATCTATCTTTCTATCTATCAATGTATCTATCCATCCATCTGCCTGCCTGTATGCCTATCTATCTATCTATCTATCTATCTATCTATCTATCTATCTATCTATCTATCTATCTATCTATCTCTCTATCTATCCATCTGTCTGCCCGTATGCCTATCTATCTACTTGCATTCCTATCTGCCTATTTATTTCTCTGTCTGTCTATCTGTCTATCTGATTCTCTCTATCTGTATCTATCTGTCTGACTGCCTGTCTATCTTCCTGCCTATCTATATATTTGCCTGCCTATCTATCTTTCTACCTTCCTATCTACCACCTATCTATCTGACTATATCTCTCTCTCTCTCTTACTCTATCTATCTATCCACCTGCCTCTCTGCCTATTTATATATCTGGATTCCTATCTGGCTGCCTATCTGCCTGCCTGCCTGCCTATCTGACTATTTGCCTATCTATCTATCTATCTATCTATCTATCTATCTATCTATCTATCTATCTATACATCTATCTATCTCTCTATCCATATAGTTGTCTCTCTATCTTCCTGCTTAAATATCTATCTGCCTGCCTATCTATCTGCCTAGGTATCTGCCTGCTGTTCTATTTATCTGCTTGTCTTCCTGCCTAAATATCTATCTATCTGGCTTCCTATCTGCCTGCCTATCTACCCATCTATCCATCTGCCTGCATATCTACCAATCAATCTATCCATCTGCCTGCCTATCTAGCCATATGGCTTCCTGTCTGCCTACCTATCTACCTGCCTGCCTATCTAGCTGCCTATCTCTCTGCCTATCTCTTTATCTGCTTCCCTTTCTGCCTGTCTATCTATCTGTCTATCTGCCTTCCTATTTTCCTGCCTATCTGCCTACCTATTTGCCTTCCAATTTACCTAGGTATATGCCTGCCTATCTTATTATCAACCCATCGATCTATCTATTGATCTGTCCATCTATCTGATTGTCTATCCATCTGCCTCCCTACCTACCTTACTCTCTGCATATTATCTATATATATATCTATCTATCTGCCTTCCTACCTTTCTGCCTGCCTGTCTGCCTATCTATCAGTCTGCCTGCCTATCTATCTATCTATCTATCTATCTATCTATCTATCTATCTATCTATCTATCTATCTACCTATCTCCCTATCTGTATGCCTATCAATCTATCTGGCTTCCTATGTGCCTGACTATCCATCTAACTATCCATCTAACTATCTCTCATTCTATCTCTGTATCTATCTACCTGCCTATCTATCTATATGGCTTCCTGTCTGACTGCCTATCTATCTGCCTGTCTACCTGCCCATCTATCTATTTCCCTGCCTATCTGACTAGGTGCCTCTCTATCTATTTTCCTATATACCATCTACCTGACTATCTTCCTGCCGATCTCTCTCTCTATCTATCTATCTACATGCCTGCTATATTTTTATCTGACTTCCTATCTGACTGCCTATCTGTCTGCCTGCCTCCCTATCTATTTGCCTGCATATCTGACTATTTGCCTATCTATCTATCTTCCTATCTACCATCTATCTGCCTGCCTATCTTACTGCTTATCTATCTCTATACCTATTTATCTTCCTGCCTATTTGCCTATCTGCCTTTCTATCTCTCTGCCTGTCTATCTGCCTGCCTGTTTGCTTATCAATCTGGCTTCCTATCTGAATGCCTATCAATATCCCTGCCTATCTATCCGCCTGCCCGCCTACTTACCTATCTATCTATCTATCTATCTATCTATCTATCTATCTATCTATCTATCTATCTATCTATCTATCTATCTATCTTCCTGCCTACCTGCCTAAATATATTTCTGCCTGCCTATCTATCTGCCTATCTATCTGCTTGTCTATCTATCTGCCTATCTATCTACCTGCCTTTCTATTTATTTGCCTGCCTTTCTATTTATCTGCTTGCCTTTCTGCCTGTCTATCTATCTACCTTCCTATCTAACAATAAGTCTATCCATCTGCCTGCCTGTCTGCCTATCTATCCATCTGCCTGCCTTTCTGTCTATCTGGCTTCTTATCTGCATATCTATCTCTCCATTTATCTATCTTCCTGCTTACCTGCGTAGATATCTATCTGCCTGCCTATCTAGCTGCCTATCTGCCTGCCTATCTCTTTATCTGCTTGCCTTTGTGCCTGTCTATCTATCTATCTCCCTTCTTATTTTCCTGCCTATCTATTTGCCTTCCAATTTGCCTATGTATATGCCTGCCTATCTGATTATGTACCTATCAATCTATATATCGATCTATCTATTGATCTGTCCATCTAACTGATTGTCTATCTATCTGCCTCCCTATCATTCTACCTTTCTCTCTGCATATTATCTATATATCTATCTATGTGCCTTCCTACCTTTCTGCTTGCCTGTCTGCCTATCTATCAGTCTTCCTTCCTATCTGCCTGCCTATTTACCTATCTATCTATCTATCTATCTATCTATCTATCTATCTATCTATCTATCTATCTATCCATCCAATCCATCCATCCATCCATCCATATGCCTGCCTGCATGCCTATCTTCCTGACTATCTATCCGCCTACCCGCCTACTTACCTATCTATCTTCTTACCTACCTACTTAAATATCTATCTGCCTGCCTAGATATCTGCCTGCCTATCTATCTGCCTATCTACCTGCCTTTATATATATCTGCTTGCCTTTCTGCATGTCTATCTATCTACCTTCCTATCTATCAATCAATCTATCCATCTGCCTGCCTGTCTGCCTGTCTATCCATCTGCCTGCCTGACTGTCTATCTATCTCTCTGGCTTCCTATCCGCCTATCTATCTATCTATCTATCTATCTATCTATCTATCTATCTATCCATCCATTCATCTTCCTGCCTACCTGCCTAGATATCTAAATGCCTGCCTACCTATCTTCCTAGATATCTGCCTGCTTATCTCATTATCTGCTTGTCTTTCTGCCTTCCAGTCTATCTATCTACCTACCTTCCTATCTGCCTATCCAACTATTTGCCTTCCAATCTACCTATGTATATGCCTGCCTATCTGCTTATCTATTTATCTGTTTGTCTGTCTATCTATTACCTACCTACCAGTCTATCTATCCATCTGCCTGCCTGTCTGTCTATCTATCTATCTGGCTTGCAATCTGCATATCTATCTCTCCATCTATCCATCTTACTGCCTACCTGCCTAGATATCTATCTGCCAACCTACATATCTGCCTATCTGCCTAGATATCTGCCTGCCTATCTATCTATCTGCCTTCCTATCTGCCTATTTATCTGTCTCTCTCTATCTATCTATCTATCTATCTATCTATCTATCTCTCTATCTATCTATCTACCTATCTATCTCATGCTCTCTCTCTCTGTATCTATCTCTCTGGCTTCCTATCTGATTGCCTATCTATCTGCCTTCCTATCCGCCTGCTTTTCTATCTATCTATCTATCTATCTATCTATCTATCTATCTATCTACCTTCCTATCTACCATCTATTTATCCATCTGCCTGCCTGTCTGCCTATCTATCTGCCTTCCTATCTGTCTAGCTGCCTCTCTATCCGTGTCTCTCTTGATCCATCCATCTATCTATCTATCTATCTATCTATCTATCTATCTATCTATCCATCTATGTATCTTCCTGCCTATCTTTCTAGATATCTATCTGCCTGCCTATCTTCCTAGATATCTGCCTGCATATCTCTTTATCTGCTTGCATTTCTGCCTGTCTATCTGTCTGTCTATCTATCTACCTTCCTATCTGCCTAACTATTTGCCTTCCAATCTGCCTATGTATATGCCTGCCTACATGCTTATCTATCTGTCTGTCTATCCATCTATCTATATTACTAATATATCTATCTATCTGGCTTCCTATCTGCATATATATCTCTCCATCTATCTTCCCGCCTACTTACCTATCTATCTTCCTACCTACCTACTTAAATATCTATCTGCCTGCCTAGATATCTTCCTGCCTATCTATCTGCCTATCTACCTGCCTTTATATTTATCTGCCTGCCTACCTACCTACTTAAATATCTATCTGCCTGCCTAGATATCTGCCTGACTATCTATCTGCCTATCTACCTGCCTTTATATTTATCTGCCTGCCTTTCTATTTATCCGCTTGCCTTTCTATTTATCTGCTTGCCTTTCTGCATGTCTATCTATCTACCTTCCTATCTATCAATCAATCTATCCATCTGCCTGCCTGTCTGCCTGTCTATCCACCTGCCTGCCTGACTGTCTATCTAACTCTCTGGCTTCCTATCCGCCTATCTATCTATCCATCCATTCATCTTCCTGCCTACCTGCCTAGATATCTAAATGCCTGCCTACTTATCTGCCTAGATATCTGCCTGCTTATCTCATTATCTGCTTGTCTTTCTGCCTTCCAATCTATCTATCTACCTACCTTCCTATCTGCCTATCCAACTATTTGCCTTCCAAACTACCTATGTATATGCCTGCCTATCTGCTTATCTATGTATCTGTTTGTCTGTCTATCTATTACCTATCTACCAGTCTATCTATCCATCTGCCTGCATGTCTGTCTGTCTATCTATCTGGCTTGCAATCTGCATATCTATCTCTCCATCTATCCATCTTACTGCCTACCTGCCTAGATATCTATCTGCCAACCTACATATCTGCCTATCAGCCTAGATATCTGTCTGCCTATCTCTTTATCTGCTTGCCTTTCTGCCTGCCTATCCATTAATCTATCTGCCTTCCTATTTGCCTGCCCATCTGCCTATCTAACTATTTGCCTTCCAATTTGCCTATGTATATGCCTACCTATCTGATTATCTATCTATAGATCTATCTATCTATCTATCTATCTATCTATCTATAGATCTATCTATCTATCTATCTATCTATCTATCTATCTATCTATCTATCTATCTATCTACCAATCTGTCTGTCTGTCTATCTGCTTGTCTATCTAACTGCCTCCCATTCTATCTACCTTCCTCTCTGCATATTATCTATATATCTATCTGCCTTCCTATCTTTCTGCCTGCCTATCGATCAGTCTGCCTTCCTATCTGCCTGCCAATTTACCTACCTATCTGTCTATCTATCTATCTATCTATCTATCTATCTATCTATCTATCTATCTATCTATCTATCTGCCTTCCTATCTGCCTATTTATCTGTCTATCTAGCTTTCCATCTATCTATCTCTATCTCTATCTATCTATCTATCTATCTATCTATCTATCTATCTATCTCTCTCTCTCTCTCTCTCTATCTATCTATCTACCTATCTATCTATCTCATGCTCTCTCTCTGTATCTATCTCTCTGGCTTCCTATCTGATTGCCTATCTATCTGCCTTCCTATCCGCCTGCTTATCTATCTATCTATCTATCTATCTATCTATCTATCTATCTATCTACCTTCCTATCTACCATCTATTTATCCATCTGCCTGCCTGTCTGCCTATCTATCTGCCTTCCTATCTGTCTAGCTGCCTCTCTATCCGTGTCTCTCTTGATCCATCCATCTATCTATCTATCTATCTATCTATCTATCTATCTATCTATCTATCCATCTATCTATCTTCCTGCCTATCTTTCTAGATATCTGCCTGCATATTTCTTTATCTGCTTGCATTTCTGCCTGTCTATCTATCTGTCTATCTATCTACCTTCCTATCTGCCTAACTATTTGCCTTCCAATCTGCCTATGTATATGCCTGCCTACATGCTTATCTATCTGTCTGTCTGTCTGTCTATCCATCTATCTATATTACTAATATATCTATCTATGTGGCTTCCTATCTGCATATCTATCTCTCCATCTATCTTCCCGCCTAACTGCCTAGATATCTATCTGCCTGCCTATCTAGCTGCCTATCTGCCTGCCTATCTCTTTATATGCTTGCCTTTCTGCCTGTCTATCTATCTATCTATCTATCTATCTATCTATCTATCTATCTATCTACCTTCCTATTTTCCTGCCTATCTATTTGCCTTCCAGTTTACCTATGTATATGCCTGGCTATCTGATTATCTACCTATCGATTTATCTATCGATCTATCTACTGATCTGTCCATATACCTGATGGTCTATCTGTCTTCCTCCCTATCTATTTACCTTCCTCTCTGCATATTATCTATATATCTGTCTATCCGCCTTCCTATCTTTCTGCCTGCCTGTCTGCCTATCTATCAGTCTACCTTCCTATCTGCCTGCCTATTTACCTATCTGTCTGCCTATCTATATATCCTTCTATCTATCCATGTATCTATCCATGTATCTATCCATCTATCCATCCATCTATCCATCCATCCACCTATCCATCTGCCTTCCTGCATGCCTATCTATCTATCTGCCTTCCTATCTGCCTATTTATCTATCTATCTGACTACCTATCTATCTGACTGCCTATCTATCTGCCTGCCTACCTATATATTTGCCTGCCTATCTGACTATGTGCCTATCTTTCCACCGTCCTATCTACCATCTATCTACCTGCCTGTCTCTCTCTCTCTGTCTCTCTCTGTCTATATGCCTGTCTATCTATCTGCCTTCCTATTTTCATGCCTATCTATCTATCTATCTCCCTATCTGTATTCCTATCAATCTATCTGGCTTCCTATCTGCCTGCGTATCCATCTATCTAACTATCCATCTAACTATCTCTCATTCTCTTTCCGTATCTATCTGCCTGCCTATCTATCTATATGGCTTCCTGTCTGACTGCCTATCTAAATGCCTGTCCCATCTATTTCCCTGCCTATCTGACTATGTGCCTATCTATCTTCCTATCTATCATCTACCTGCCTATCTTCCTGCCAATCTCTCTCTCTCTATCTATATATATGCCTGCCTATAAGTCTATCTGGCTTCCTATCTGACTGCCTATCTCTCTGCCTGCCTGCCTCCCTGCCTACCTATTTGCCTGTATATCTGACTACTTTCCTATCTATCTATCTTCCTATCTACCATCTATCTACCTGCCTATCTTCCTGCTTACCTCTCTGTATACCTTTTTAACTTCCTGCCTATTTGCCTATCTGCCTTTCTATCTCTCTACCTGTCTATCTGCCTGCCTGTCTGCTTATCTATCTGCCTTCCTATCTGCCTATTTATCTGTCTCTCTCTATCTATCTATCTATCTATCTATCTATCTATCTATCTATCTATATATCTATCTCTCTATCTATCTATCTACCTATCTATCTCATGCTCTCTCTCTCTGTATCTATCTCTCTGGCTTCCTATCTGATTGCCTATCTATCTGCCTTCCTATCCGCCTGCTTTTCTATCTATCTATCTATCTATCTATCTATCTATCTATCTATCTATCTACCTTCCTATCTACCATCTATTTATCCATCTGCCTGCCTGTCTGCCTATCTATCTGCCTTCCTATCTGTCTAGCTGCCTCTCTATCCGTGTCTCTCTTGATCCATCCATCTATCTATCTATCTATCTATCTATCTATCTATCTATCTATCTATCTATCTATCTATCTATCCATCTATGTATCTTCCTGCCTATCTTTCTAGATATCTATCTGCCTGCCTATCTTCCTAGATATCTGCCTGCATATCTCTTTATCTGCTTGCATTTCTGCCTGTCTATCTGTCTGTCTATCTATCTACCTTCCTATCTGCCTAACTATTTGCCTTCCAATCTGCCTATGTATATGCCTGCCTACATGCTTATCTATCTGTCTGTCTATCCATCTATCTATATTACTAATATATCTATCTATCTGGCTTCCTATCTGCATATATATCTCTCCATCTATCTTCCCGCCTACTTACCTATCTATCTTCCTACCTACCTACTTAAATATCTATCTGCCTGCCTAGATATCTTCCTGCCTATCTATCTGCCTATCTACCTGCCTTTATATTTATCTGCCTGCCTACCTACCTACTTAAATATCTATCTGCCTGCCTAGATATCTGCCTGACTATCTATCTGCCTATCTACCTGCCTTTATATTTATCTGCCTGCCTTTCTATTTATCCGCTTGCCTTTCTATTTATCTGCTTGCCTTTCTGCATGTCTATCTATCTACCTTCCTATCTATCAATCAATCTATCCATCTGCCTGCCTGTCTGCCTGTCTATCCACCTGCCTGCCTGACTGTCTATCTAACTCTCTGGCTTCCTATCCGCCTATCTATCTATCCATCCATTCATCTTCCTGCCTACCTGCCTAGATATCTAAATGCCTGCCTACTTATCTGCCTAGATATCTGCCTGCTTATCTCATTATCTGCTTGTCTTTCTGCCTTCCAATCTATCTATCTACCTACCTTCCTATCTGCCTATCCAACTATTTGCCTTCCAAACTACCTATGTATATGCCTGCCTATCTGCTTATCTATGTATCTGTTTGTCTGTCTATCTATTACCTATCTACCAGTCTATCTATCCATCTGCCTGCATGTCTGTCTGTCTATCTATCTGGCTTGCAATCTGCATATCTATCTCTCCATCTATCCATCTTACTGCCTACCTGCCTAGATATCTATCTGCCAACCTACATATCTGCCTATCTGCCTAGATATCTGTTTGCCTATCTCTTTATCTGCTTGCCTTTCTGCCTGCCTATCCATTAATCTATCTGCCTTCCTATTTGCCTGCCCATCTGCCTATCTAACTATTTGCCTTCCAATTTGCCTATGTATATGCCTACCTATCTGATTATCTATCTATAGATCTATCTATCTATCTATCTATCTATCTATCTATCTATCTATCTATCTATCTATCTATCTACCAATCTGTCTGTCTGTCTATCTGCTTGTCTATCTAACTGCCTCCCATTCTATCTACCTTCCTCTCTGCATATTATCTATATATCTATCTGCCTTCCTATTTTTCTGCCTGCCTATCGATCGGTCTGCCTTCCTATCTGCCTGCCAATTTACCTACCTATCTGTCTATCTATCTATCTATCTATCTATCTATCTATCTATCTATCTATCTATCTATCTATCTATCTATCTATCTGCCTGCCTATCTATCTATCTGCCTTCCTATCTGCCTATTTATCTGTCTATCTAGCTTTCCATCTATCTATCTCTATATCTATCTATCTATCTATCTATCTATCTATCTATCTATCTATCTATCTCTCTCTCTCTCTCTCTCTATCTATCTATCTATCTATCTCATTCTCTCTCTCTGTATCTATCTCTCTGGCTTCCTATCTGATTGCCTATCTATCTGCCTTCCTATCCGCCTGCTTATCTATCTATCTATCTATCTATCTATCTATCTATCTATCTATCTATCTATCTATCTATCCATCTATCTATCTTCCTGCCTATCTTTCTAGATATCTGCCTGCATATTTCTTTAACTGCTTGCATTTCTGCCTGTCTATCTATCTGTCTGTCTATCTACCTTCCTATCTGCCTAACTATTTGCCTTCCAATCTGCCTATGTATATGCCTGCCTACATGCTTATCTATCTGTCTGTCTGTCTGTCTATCCATCTATCTATATTACTAATATATCTATCTATCTGGCTTCCTATCTGCATATCTATCTCTCCATCTATCTTCCCGCCTAACTGCCTAGATATCTATCTGCCTGCCTATCTAGCTGCCTATCTGCCTGCCTATCTCTTTATATGCTTGCCTTTCTGCCTGTCTATCTATCTATCTATCTATCTATCTATCTATCTATCTATCTATCTATCTATCTACCTTCCTATTTTCCTGCCTATCTATTTGCCTTCCAGTTTACCTATGTATATGCCTGCCTATCTGATTATCTACCTATCGATTTATCTATCGATCTATCTACTGATCTGTCCATATACCTGATTGTCTATCTATCTGCCTCCCTATCTATTTACCTTCCTCTCTGCATATTATCTATATATCTGTCTATCCGCCTTCCTATCTTTCTGCCTGCCTGTCTGCCTATCTATCAGTCTACCTTCCTATCTGCCTGCCTATTTACCTATCTGTCTGCCTATCTATATATCCATCTATCTATCCTTCTATCTATCCATGTATCTATCCATGTATCTATCCATCTATCCATCCATCTATCCATCCATCCACCTATCCATCTGCCTTCCTGCATGCCTATCTATCTATCTGCCTTCCTATCTGCCTATTTATCTATCTATCTGACTGCCTATCTATCTGACTGCCTATCTATCTGCCTGCCTACCTATATATTTGCCTGCCTATCTGACTATGTGCCTATCTTTCCACCGTCCTATCTACCATCTATCTACCTGCCTGTCTCTCTCTCTCTGTCTCTCTCTGTCTATATGCCTGTCTATCTATCTGCCTTCCTATTTTCATGCCTATCTATCTATCTATCTATCTCCCTATCTGTATTCCTATCAATCTATCTGGCTTCCTATCTGCCTGCGTATCCATCTATCTAACTATCCATCTAACTATCTCTCATTCTCTTTCCGTATCTATCTGCCTGCCTATCTATCTATATGGCTTCCTGTCTGACTGCCTATCTAAATGCCTGTCCCATCTATTTCCCTGCCTATCTGACTATGTGCCTATCTATCTTCCTATCTATCATCTACCTGCCTATCTTCCTGCCAATCTCTCTCTCTCTGTCTATATATATGCCTGCCTATAAGTCTATCTGGCTTCCTATCTGACTGCCTATCTCTCTGCCTGCCTGCCTCCCTGCCTACCTATTTGCCTGTATATCTGACTACTTTCCTATCTATCTATTTTCCTATCTACCATCTATCTACCTGCCTATCTTCCTGCTTACCTCTCTGTATACCTATTTAACTTCCTGCCTATTTGCCTATCTGCCTTTCTATCTCTCTACCTGTCTATCTGCCTGCCTGTCTGCTTATCTATCTGGCTTCCTATCTGACTGCCTATCTATATCCCTGCCTATCTATCCACCTGCCCGCCTACTTACCTATCTATCTATCTATCTATCTATCTATCTATCTATCTATCTATCTATCTATCTTCCTGCCTACCTGCCTAAATATCTATCTGCCTGCCTATCTATCTGCCTTTCTATCTGCCTACCTATCTATCTGCTATCTACCTGCCTTTCTATCTGCCTGCCTTTCTATTTATCTGCTTGCCTTTCTGTCTGCCTATCTACCAATCAATCTATCCATTTGCCTGCCTGTCTGCCTATCTAACTATCTGGTTTCCTATCTGCCTATCTATCTATCTGCCTATCTATCTATCTATCTATCTATCTATCTATCTATCTATCTATCTATCTGCCTATCTATCTATCTATCTATCTATCTATCTATCTATCTATCTATCTATCTATCTGCCTATCTATCTGCCTATCTATCTATCTATCTATCTATCTATCTATCTATCTGCTTAGATATATATTGGCCTGCCTATCTATCTGCCTCTATCTGCCTAGATATCTGCCTGCTTATCTCATTATCTGCTTGTCCTTCTACCTGCCTATCTATCTACCTTCCTATCTGCCTATCTATTTGCCTTCCAATCTGCCTATGTATATGCCTGCCTATCTGCTTATCTATCTATCTATCTATCTATCTATCTATCTATCTATCTATCTATCTATCTACCTACCTACCTACCTACCTACCTACCAGTGTGTCTATCCATCTGCCTGCGTGTCTGTCTATCTATCTTTCTGGCTTCCTATCTGCATATCTATCTCTCCATCTATCCATCTTACTGCCTACCTGCCTAGATATCTATCTGCCTTCCTATCTAGCTGCCTATCTGCCTAGATATCTGCCTGCCTATCTCTTTATCTGCTTGCCTTTCTGCCTGCCTATCCATCTATCTATCTGCTTCCTATTTTCCTGTCCATCTGCCTATCTAACTATTTGCCTTCCAATTTGCCTATGTATTTGCCTACCTATCTGATTATCTCTCTATCTGTATATCTATTGATCTATCTATTGATCTGTCTGTCTGTCTATCTGCTTGTCTATCTGCCTCCCTATCTATCTACCTCCCTCTCTGCAAATTGTCTGTATATTTATCTATCTGTCTTCCTATCTATCTTTCTGCCTGCTTGTCTGTCTATCTATCAATCTGCCTTCCTATCAATCTGCCTTCCTATCTATCTATCTATCTATCTATCTATCTATCTATCTATCTATCTATCTATCTGCCTATTTATCTGTCTATCTAACTTTCCATCTATCTATCTCATTCTCTCTCTCTCGCTGTATCTAATGTCCAAAGATTGGCACTCACGCTTTCCATTCACAACTAGGCCGGGTGCAATAGAAACAATTGAAATACGGTGTAGAAGCTATGCACTCCAGACTTAAAATAAAGAATTATTTATTAACTATACAGCAACGTTTCGGTCCACCATAGGGACCTTTGTCAAGCCAACATGAACAATGAAATAACAACACATATATAGCAAACTCACCGTTTGTGCTCCCGTACACGAAAAAGTGAAGTCAGAGAAGATGGACAGACAACCACGAGGAGAATACCCATAGAGATCCACTAGTACCAACAGAAAAGGATAAAATTAACAAAAAAATAAAACACCAGTGCCACTCAGTGGATAGTTAAAAAGATACAAAGTAACAGGGCAAATAGAAATGAAATGAATGAAATAGAAACAAATGTAGCAGATCATGGACTAGGAGTACATCTTATATAAAAAAGGAAAAAAGAAAAAGAAAAAGAAAACAATTTAAAACAAAATATATAAAAAGAAAAAATACTGAAAAAAATATAAAGTAAAATAAAATAAAAATAAATAAAAATAAAATGAAATGAAAAAACAAAATATAATGAAATGTATATATCCATCTGCCTGACTATCTATCTGCCTTCCTATCTGCCTATTTATGTGTCTATCTCATTCTCTCTCTCTCTCTGTATCTATCTATCTGCCTGCCTGCCTATCTATCTGTCTGCTATCTATCTGTCTTAATATCTGACTGCCTGTCCATCTGCCTGCCTATCTGACTATGTGCCTATCTATCTTTCCACCTTCCTATCTATCCACCTGCCTATCTATCTATCTATCTATCTATCTATATTCCTATCTATCATCTATCTGCCTGCCTATCTGACTATGTGCCTATCTATCTTTCCACCTTCCTATCTACCATATATCCACCTGCCTATCTCTTTCTCTCTCTCTCTCTCTCTCTATCTATCTATCTATCTATCTATCTATCTATCTATCTATCTATTTATCTATATTTCTGTCTATATATCTATCTGCACATCAATCTATCTGGCTTCCTACCTGACTGCCTTTCTGTCTGCTGCCTACCTATCTTTTTGCCTGTATATCTGACTATTTGCCTATCTAGCTATCTATCTATATTCCTATCTATCATCTATCTGCCTGCATATCTTCCTGCCTCTCTCTCTCTTTATATATCTACATATTTATCTATCTGCCTGCCTATTTGCCTATCTGCCTTTCTCTCTTTCCGCCTGCCTATCTATCTATCTATCTATCTATCTATCTATCTATCTATCTATCTATCTATCTATCTATCTGACTGCCTGTCAATCTATTTAGCTGTCTACCTATTTACCTTCCAATCTGCTTATCTGCCTGCATATCTATCTGCCTTTCTATCTGCCTATCTATTTGCCTTCCAGTGTGCATAGGTATTTGTTTGCCTATCTGCTTATCTATCTATCTATCTATCTATCTATCTATCTATCTATCTATCTATCTATCTATCATCTATCGAACAATCTAATCTATCTATCTATCTATCTATCTATCTATCTATCTATCTATCTATCTATCTATCAGTCTGTCTATCTATCCATCTATCTTCCTGCCTATCTGCCTAGATATCTATTTGCCTGCCTATCTATCTGCCTATCTGTCTAGATACCTGCTTCTATCTAGCTGCCTATATATCTATCTGCTTGCCTTTCTGCTATTTATTTATCCATCTACCTCTCTCTCTATATAAATATATATATGTCTGATATCCATCTGCCAGTCTATCTGCCTATCTACCTATTTACCTTCCAAACTGCTTATCTGCCTGCCAATCTATGTGCCTATCTATTTGCCTTCCAAAGTGCATATGTATATGCCTGCCTAGCTGCTTATCTATCTATAGATCTATCAATCTATCTGTCAGTCTCAATGTCTGTCTGTCTATCTATCTATTTTTCTATCATTCTGCCTGCTTGTCTGCCTACCTAGCAATCTGCCTTCATATTTGTTTACCTATCTATCTATCTCCCTGCCTGTATGCCTATCTATCTATCTATCTATCTATCTATCTATCTATCTATCTACCATCTAGCTGCCTATCTTCCTGCCAATCTCTCTCTCGCTATATTCTATCTATCTATCTATCTATCTATCTATCTATCTATCTATCTATCTATCTGCCTATTATCTGCCTTCCTGTCTGCCTATCTATCTGGCTTCCTATCAGACTGCATATCTGTCTGTCTGCCTCCCTGCCTACCTATCTATTTGCCTGCATATCTGACTATTTGCCTTTCTATCTATCTTCCTATCTACCATCTATCTACCTGTCTATCTTCCTGCTTATCTCTCGCTCTACCTATATATCTTCCTGCCTATTTGCCTATCTACCTTTCTATCTCTCTGCCTGCCTATCTGCCAATCTATCCATCTGCCTGCCTGTCTGCCTATCTATCTACCTGGCTTCCTATCTATCAATCTATCTGCCTATGTATCTGCCTGTCTATCTACCAATCTATCTATCCATCTGCTTGCGTGCCTATCTATCTATCCATGTGCCTGCCTGCCCATCAATCTATCTGCCTATGTATCTATCTGCCTTTCTATCAATCCATCTATATATCTTCCTATCTATCTATCTATCTGGCTTCCTATCTGACTGCCTCTCTATCTGCCTGGCTGTCTACCTCTCTATCAATCTACTTTCCTATCTGCCTGCCTATCTATCTACCTGCCTAACTATTTGCCTTCCTATCCGTCTATCTGGCTTCCTATCTGACTGCCGATCTATCTGCCTGCCTATCTATCCGCCTGCCTGTCTACGTATCTATCTATCTGCCTTCTTATCTACCTGCCTGTCTGCATATTATCTGTCTATCTATCTGTCTGCCTGTCTAACTATTTGCCTTCCAATCTGCCTATGTATATGCCTGTCTATCTATCTATCTCTCTGTCTGTCTTTCTATCTCTCTATCTGCCTCCCTATATATCTATCTATCTACCTTCTTGTCTGCATATTATCTGTCTATCTATCTATCTGCCTGCCTGTCTATCTGCCTGCCTGTTTATCTATCTGGCTTCATATCTGCCTGCTTACCAAACTATTTGCTTTCCTACCTATCTGCCTGCATATCTGTCTATCTATCTGGCTTCCTATCTGACTGCATATCTATCTGGCTTCCTACCTGCCTACTTATCTATTTGCCTGCCAATCTGACTATTTGCCTATCTATCTAACTACATATCTATCTGCCTTCCTATCTATCATTGATCTACCTGCCTAACTTCCTGCCTAACTCTCTCTATCTGCCTGCCTATCTATCTTCCTATCTGACTGCATATCTGTCTGCCTGCCTACCTATATGTTTACCTGCCTATCTATCTGTATATCTATCTACATTCCTATCCATCATCTATCTACCTTCCTACCTATCTCTCTCTCACTCTATCTATCTGCTTGCCTATTTGCCTATCTATCTCTCTGCCTGCCTATCTATCTGCCTGCCTGTCTATCTATCTGACTTCCTATCTGACTGCCTATCTATCTGTCTGCCTATCTTCCTATCTATCCGCCAGCCTGCCTATCTATCTATCTGCCTGCCTAGATATCTATCTGCCTGCCTATCTAGCTGTCTATCTGGCTAGATATCTGCCTGCCTATCTAGCTACCTATCTATCTATATGCCTATCTAATGATCTATCTACCTGCCTTCCTATCTTTCTGCCTGCCTGTCTGTCTATTTATTAATCTGCCTTCCTATCTCCCTGCCTGTCTCTCTCTCTCTCTGCCTATCTATATATCTGGCTTCCTATCTAACTATCTGTCGGCCTACCTGACTATTTGCCTATCTATCTATATAGCTATCTATCTAGCTTCCTACCCAGAATCTATCTACCTTCCAATCTTCCTGCCTAACTCTCTCTCGCTCTATCTATCCACCTGCCTGCCTACTTATTTATCTATCTGCCTTCCTATCTATCTTTCTTTCTGCCTGTCTGCCTATCTATCAATCTGCCTTCTTATCTGCCTGCCTGTCTATTTGCCCCTATCTGCCTATCTATCCATCTTCCTGCCTGTATGCCAATCTATCTATCTGGCTTCCTATCTGCCTGCCTATCCATCAATCTATCTCTCTATCTACCTGCCTGCCTATCTGTCTGGCTACCTATCTGACTGCTTATCTATCTGCCTGCCTACCAATCTATTTGTCTGCCTATCTATCTACCCATCTATCTATCTACCTTCTTATCTGCCATCTATCTACCTGCCTATCTTTCTCTCTCACTCAGTTTGCCTGCCTATCTATCTGCCTGCCTTTCTGCCTATCTGGATTCTTATCTGACTGCCTACCTATCTATAAGACTATTTGCATATCTATCTATCTATCTATCTATCTATCTATCTATCTATCTATCTATCTATCTATCTCTCTATCTATCTGCCTATTTGCCTATAAATATGCCTATCTGCCTTTCTATCTCTCGGCCTGCTAATCTTTCTGCCTGCCTGTCTGCATATCTATCTATCTGGCTTTCTATCTGACTGCCTATCTATCTTCCTGCCTATCTGCCTAGATATCTATTTCCCTGCCTATCTATCTGCCTATCTGCCTAGATACCTGCTTCTATCTAGCTGCCTATATATCTATCTGCTTGCCTTTCTGCTATTTATCTATCCATCTACCTCTCTCTATATATAAATATATATATGTCTGATATCCATCTGCCAGTCTATCTGCCTATCTACCTATTTACCTTCCAAACTGCTTATCTGCCTGCCTATCTGTGTGCCTATCTATTTGCCTTCCAAAGTGCATATGTATATGCCTGCCTAGCTGCTTATCTATCTATAGATCTATCAATCTATCTGTCAGTCTCAATGTCTGTCTGTCTATCTATCTATTTTTCTATCGTTCTGCCTGCTTGTCTGCCTACCTAGCAATCTGCCTTCATATTTGCTTACCTATCTATCTCCCTGCCTGTATGCCTATCTATCTATTTATCTACCATCTAGCTGCCTATCTTCCTGCCAATCTCTCTCTCGCTATATCTATCTATCTATCTATCTATCTATCTATCTATCTATCTATCTATCTATCTATCTGCCTGCCTATTATCTGCCTTCCTGTCTGCCTATCTATCTGGCTTCCTATCAGACTGCATATCTGTCTGTCTGCCTCCCTGCCTACCTATTTGCCTGCATATCTGACTATTTGCCTTTCTATCTACCTTCCTATCTACCATCTATCTACCTGTCTATCTTCCTGCTTATCTCTCGCTCTACCTATATATCTTCCTGCCTATTTGCCTATCTACCTTTCTATCTCTCTGCCTGCCTATCTGCCAATCTATATATCCATCTGCCTGCCTGTCTGCCTATCTATCTACCTGGCTTCCTATCTATCTATCAATCTATCTGCCTATGTATCTGCCTGTCTATCTACCAATCTATCTATCCATCTGTTGGCCTACCTGACTATTTGCCTATCTATCTATATAGCTATCTATCTAGCTTCCTACCCAGAATCTATCTACCTTCCAATCTTCCAGCCTAACTCTCTCTCGCTCTATCTATCCACCTGCCTGCCTACTTATTTATCTATCTGCCTTCCTATCTATCATTCTTTCTGCCTGTCTGCCTATCTATCAATCTGCCTTCTTATCTGCCTGCCTGTCTATTTGCCCCTATCTGCCTATCTATCCATCTTCCTGCCTGTATGCCAATCTATCTATCTGGCTTCCTATCTGCCTGCCTATCCATCTATCTATCTCTCTATCTACCTGCCTGCCTATCTGTCTGACTACCTATCTGACTGCTTATCTGTCTGCCTGCCTACCAATCTATTTGTCTGCCTATCTATCTACTCATCTATCTATCTACCTTCTTATCTGCCATCTATCTACCTGCCTATCTCTCTCTCTCACTCAGTTTGCCTGCCTATCTATCTGCCTGCCTTTCTGCCTATCTGGCTTCTTATCTGACTGCCTACCTATCTATAAGACTATTTGCATATCTATCTATCTATCTATCTATCTATCTATCTATCTATCTACCTCTCTATCTATCTGCCTATTTGCCTATCAATATGCCTATCTGCCTTTCTATCTCTCGGCCTGCTAATCTTTCTGCCTGCCTGTCTGCATATCTATCTATCTGGCTTTCTATCTGACTGCCTATCTATCTGCCTGCCTGCCTACTTATCTATCTGTCTATCTATCTGCCTGCCTACCTGCCTAGATATCTATCTGCCTATCTGGCTAGATATCTGCCTGCCTATCTAGTTACCTATCTAACTATCTATCTGTCTGTCTATCTATCTGGATTCCTATCAACCTTTCTGCCTTCCAGTCTGCCTATTTATCAATCTGCCTTCCTATCTGCCTGCCGATCTCTCTCTCGCTCTATCTATCTATATATCTATCTGTATGCCTGCCTACCTGCCTATCTATCATTCTGTCATCTTATCTGACTGTCTATCTATCTATCTATCTATCTATCTATCTATCTATCTATCTATCTATCTATCTATTCGCCTATCTATCTGCCTTTCTATCTCTCTGCCTGCCAATCTATATGCTTGTCTGTCTGCATATCTACCTGTCTGGCTTCCGATCTGACTGCCTGGCTATCTGCCTTCCTATCTGACTATCTATCCGCCTGCCTATCTAGATTCCTATCTATCTATCTGCTTGCCTATTTAACTATCTAGCTATCTATCTATCTGTCTTCCTATCAATCTTTCTGCCTTCCTGTCTGCCTATTTATCAGTCGGCCTTCCTATCTGCCTGCCAATGTCTCTCTCACTCTATCTATCTATCTATCTATCTATCTATCTATCTATCTATCTATCTATCTATCTATCTATCTATCTATCTGCCTGCCTATCTATCATTCTGGCTTCTTATCTGACTGCCTATCTATGTGCCTAACTACCTAACTGATTGCATATCTATCTACCTGACTATCTTTCTCTCTCTCGCTGTATCTATCTATCTATCTATCTATCTATCTATCTATCTATCTATCTATCTATCTATCTGCCTATCTATCTGTCTGCCTATCTATCTATATGGCTTCCTATCTGACTACCTATATATCTGCCTGTCTACCTATCTTTTTGCCTTCCTATCTGACTATGTGCCTATCCATCTACCTTATTATCCAAGATCTACCTTCCTGCCTATCTCTCTCTCTATCTATCAATTTATCTGCCTGCCTATTTGCCTATCTGCCTTTCTATCTCTCTGTCTATCTATCTATCTATCTATCTATCTATCTATCTATCTATCTATCTATCTAATCTACCTGACTTTATGCCTATCTTTCTGCCTTCCTTTCTACCTATCAATCTGCCTTTAATCTGCCCTCCTATCTGCCTATCTATCTATCTATCTATCTATCTATCTATCTATCTATCTATCTCTCTATCTATCTATCTATCTATCTATCTATCTATCTATCCATCTATCTACCATCTAGCTGCCTATCCTCCTGCTAATCTCTCTCTCTCTCTATCTATCTATATGCCTGCCTACCTATCTGCCTGCCTATCTATCTGGCTTCCTATCAGACTACACATCTGTCTGTCTGCCTCCCTGCCTACCTATCAATTTACCTGCATATCTGACTATTTGCCTATCTATCTATCTTCATATCTACCGTCTATCTACCTGCCTATCTTCCTGCCTATCTCTTTCTCTACCTATTTGTCTTCCTGCCTATTTGCCTATCTGCCTTTCTATCTCTCTGCCTGTCTATCTGCCTGCCTGTCTGCTTATCTATCTGGATCCCTATCTGATTGCTTATCTTTCCCCCTCGCCGTCTACTTACGTATCTATCTATCTGTCTGCCTACCTGCCTAGATATCTGTCTGTCTGACTATCTAGCTGCCTATCTGGATAGATATCTGCCTGCCAATCTAGTTACCTATCTGCCCATATGTCTGTCTATCTATCTTCCTATCTATATTTCTGCCTCCCTGCCTATTTATCAATCTGCCTTCCTATCTGCCTGCGTATCTATCTGCCATTCTATCTCCCTATCAATCTATCTGCCTGCCTATCTGCCAATTTATCTATCCATCTGCCGGCCTCTCTGCCTATCTATCTACCTAGCTTCCTATCTGCCTACCTATCTATTTATCTGGTTTCTTATCTGACTGCCTATCTATCTGCCTGCCTACTTATCTGTTTGCCTGCCTATCTGGCTATTTGTCTATCTATCTATCTTCCTATCTCTATCTATTAATCAATCAAATTAACTATTTATCCATATGCCTGCCCTTCTTCCTATATATCTATCTGCCTTCCTGTCTGACTGCCTATCTATCTGCCTTACTATCTGCCCATATATCTATCTATCTTCCTATGTATCTGCCTGCCTATCTACCAGTCTATCTATCCATCTGCTTGCCTGCCTATCTATCTATCATCTATCTATCTGCCAGCCTATCTATCTATCTGGCTTCCTCTCTATCTGCTGCCTATCTATCTGCCTGGCTTTCTGCCTCTCTATCAATCTGCTTTCCTATCTGCCTGCCTATCTATCTACCTGCCTAACTATCTGCCTTTCTATCAGTCTATCTATCTATCTGGCTTCCTATCTGACTGCATATCTATCTGTCTGTCTGCCTACCTATCTGCCTTCCTATCTACCTGCGTATCTTCCTACATATCTCTCGCTCTATCTATCTATATGCCTGACTGCCTACCTATCTGCCTTCCTATCTACCTGTGTATCGTCCTACATATCTCTCTATCTATCTATCTATCTATCTATCTATCTATCTATCTATCTATCTATCTATCTATCTATCTATCTATCTCTCTATCTATCTATCTATCTATCTATCTATCTATCTATCTATCTCTCTATCTATCTATCTATCTATCTATCTATCTATCTATCTATCTATCTATCTATCTATCTATCTGCCTGTCTATCTACCTGGCTTCCTATCTGACTGCTTATCTATCTGCCTGCCTATCTACTTGCCTTCCTATCTATCTGTCTATCTACCTGCCTATCTCTATCTCTCTATCTATCTGCCTGCCTGTCTATCTATCTGGCTTCCTATCTGCCTGCCTTCCTATCTGTTTCCCTGTCTGAATATTTCCCTACTTATTTATATATCTACCTGCCTATTTGCCTATCTATCTGCCTTTCTTTAACTCTGCCTGCCTGTTTTCCTATCTATCTATCTGGATTCCTATCTGACTGCAGATCTCTCTGACTGCCTATCTGCCTATCTATCCACCAGCCTGCCTACGTATCTATCTGCCTCCCTATCTACCTGCCTGTCTGCATATTATCTGTCTATCTATCTATCTGCCTAGCTAACTATTTGCCTTCCAATCTGCCTATGTATATGCCTGCCTATCTGCTTATCTATCTATCTATCTATCTATCTATCTATCTATCTATCTATCTATCTATCTATCTATCTATCTATCTATCCATCTATCTATCTATCCATCTGTCCATCTACATATCCATCTATCTATCCAACTATCTATCTATCTGCCTGCCCATCTGCCTGCCTACCGATCTATTTGCCTGTCTATCTATCTGCCTGCATATCTGCCTATCTATCTATCTGGCTTCCTGTCTGACTGCATATCTATCTGGCTGCCTACCTATCTATTTGCCTGCCCATCTTACTATTTGCCTATCCATATATCTATCTATCTATCTATCTATCTATCTATCTATCTACCTATCTACTATCTACCTGCCTGTCTGTCTATCTATCTGCCTTCTTATCTGCCTGCCTATCTATCTGCCCTCCTATATGCCTATCTCTCTCTATCTACCTGCCTATCTATCTTCCAATCTGACTGCCTATCTATCTGCATGCCTATCTTCCTATCTATCCGCCAGCCTGCCTAGATATCTATCTGCCTGCCTACCTGCCTAGATATCTATTTGCCTGCCTATCTAGCTGCCTATCTGGCTAGATATCTACCTGCCTATATAACTACCTATCTATCTATCTGTATATCTATCTGCCAATTTATCTATCCATCTATCTATATCTATCTATGTGCCTGCCTACCTATCTTCCTGCCTATCTATCTGGCTTCCTATCAGACTACATATCTGTCTGTCTGCCTCCCTATCAATTTACCTGCATATCTGACTATTTGCTTATCTATCTTCATATCTACCGTCTATCTACCTGCCTATCTTCCTGCTTATCTCTCTCTCTACCTATTTGTCTTCCTGCCTATTTGCCTATCTGCCTTTCTATCTCTCTGCCTGTCTATCTGCCTGCCTGTCTGCTTATCTATCTGGATCCCTATCTGATTGCTTATCTTTCCCCCTCGCCGTCTACTTACGTATCTATCTATCTGTCTGCCTACCTGCCTAGATATCTGTCGGCCTGTCTGCCTATCTATCTGGCTTCTTATCTGCCTGCCTATCTATCTGCCCTCCTATATGCCTATCTCTCTCTACCTACCTGCCTATCTATCTTCCAATCTGACTGCCTATCTATCTGCCTGCCTATCTTCCTATCTATCCGCCAGCCTGCCTAGATATCTATCTGCCTGCCTACCTGCCTAGATATCTATCTGCCTGCCTATCTAGCTTCCTATCTGGCTAGATATCTGCCTGCCTATATAGCTACCTATCTAACTATCTATCTGTCTATCTATCTGGCTTCCTATCAATCTTTCTGCCTTCCTGTCTGCCAATTTATCAATCTGCCTTCTAACTGCCTGCCGATCTCTCTCTATCTATCTATATATCTATCTATATGCCTGCCTATCTATCATTCTGGCTTCCTATCTGCCTGTCTATCTATCTGCCTTCCTATCTGACTATCTATCCGCCTGCCTGCCTACTTATCTATCTGTTTGCCTATCTGCCTAGATATCTATCTGCCTGCCTATCTTGCTGCCTATCTGGCTAGATATCTGCCTGTCTAGCTACCTATCTATCTATCTGCTTGCCTCTCTAACTACCTATCTGTCTATCTATCTGGCTTCCTATCAATCTTTCTGCCTTCCTGTCTGCTTTTTTATCAATCTGCCTTCCTATCTGCCTGCCGATGTCTCTCTCGCTCTGTCTATCTATCTATCTTTCTGCCTGCCTTTCTATCTGCCCTCCTATCTGTTCATCTATATATCCATCTGCCTGCCTGTATGCCTATCTTTCTATCTGGCTTCCTATCGAACTGCCTGCCTGTCTATCTATCTATCCATCTATCTATCCATCTATCCATTTATCTATCTATCTATCTATCTATCTATCTATCTATCTATCTATCTATCTATCTATCTATCTATCCATCTATCCATTTATCTATCTATCTTTCTGCCTGTCTGCCTATCTATCTGCCTTCTTATCTGCCTGCCTATCTATCTGCCCTCCTATATGCCTGTCTATCTATCTATCTATCTATCTATCTATCTATCTATCTATCTATCTATCTGCCTTTCTTCCTATCTATCTATCTGGCTTCATATCTGACTGCCTATCTATCTGCCTGCCTACCTATCTGTATGCCTGCCTATCTGACTATGTGCCTATCTATCTATCTTCTACCTTCCTAACTACATCTATCTATCTGCCTATCTTCCTGCCTATCTATCTATCTATCTATCTATCTATCTATCTATCTATCTATCTATCTATCTATCTATCTATCTGCCTGCCTGCCTGCCTATCAATCTGTCTGGCTTCCTATCTGACTGCCTATCTATCTGGCTTCCTATCTGACTGCCTATCTGGCTTCCTATCTGCATATCTATCTATCTATCTATCTATCTATCTATCTATCTATCTATCTATCTATCTATCTTTGTCTGCCTGCCTACCTTTCTATTTGCCTACGTATCTGACTATTTGCCTATCTACCTATCCATCTACCTTTCTATCTCCCATCTATCTACCTGTCTATCTCTCTCTCTATCTATTTATCTATCTGCCTGCCTATCTGGCTTCCTATCTGACTGCCTATCTATCTGGCTTCCTATCTGACTGCCTATCTGGCTTCCTATCTGACTGCCTATCTGGCTTCCTATCTGCATATCTATCTATCTATCTATCTTTGTCTGCCTGCCTACCTTTCTATTTGCCTACGTATCTGACTATTTGCCTATCTACCTATCCATCTACCTTTCTATCTACCATCTATCTACCTGTCTATCTCTCTCTCTATTTATCTATCTGCCTGCCTATCTGGCTTCCTATCTGACTGCTTAACTATCTGCCTATCTTTCTGCCTAACTATCATTTTATCTACCTGCCTATCTATCTACATATCTATCTACCCGCCTATCTTTCTGCCTGTCTGCCTATCTATCTACATATCTATCTATCTGCATATCTATCTGCCTGCCTATCTATCTACCCCCTATCTGCCTACCTATCTATTTGTCTGCCTTTCTGCTTATCTATCTATCTGCCTGCCTCTCTGCTTATATATCTATCTGACTTCCTATCTGCCTGCCTATCTATCTGTCTTTCTGTCTGTCTCTCTGTATCTATCCATCTGCCTGCCTATCTATCTATCTGGCTTCCTATCTTACTGCCTATCTACCTGCCTGCCTATCTGCCCATCTATCAATTTGCCTGCCTATCTACCATCTATTTACCTGCCTATCTCTATTTATCTATCTGCCTGCCTATCCGCCTATCTATCTATCTGCCTGCCTATCTATCTACCTATCTGTCTATCTATCTATCTGCCTCTCTGCCTACCTATATATTTGCATGGCTATCTATCTTTCTATTGATCTATCTATCTGTCTATCAACAGCTATGTCTAATCTCAATTCCTTGTAATGTACAGTAGTGTTGCTGGCAGCACAATGGATTACAGAAATGGTATATTGGACTTGGGTATAATTCATATGTTTATAAATTAGTCTGTGTAAATAAAATACTTTGCTCTTTCACTACATAATTTGTTAAGTTACACAAAGAGGTGTCAGTAGGTGATTAAATAACCTAAAACATCTCTGTAATACCAAGCCTCCAGCAACACCCCCTAAACCTATGCCTTCATGTCTCTCCCCACTGTGTGTTTGTCTCCTTTTCATCAATATTTCTCACAATCCTCCAACCTGCTCAGCACGTTCAACACTCTTGTCCTCCAAATATTGTGGGATATCCCGTTTATATGGAGGCCAACACTATTGTACCAGGAAAGTACTATTGTACCAGGAAAGTATGGGGGGCTCTCTGGTTCCTTTTCATATTGTCCCCATACTGATATCTCCCTTCTCTCCAATGCCTCTGCCACCTTATCACCCATGTTTACCCCCCCCCATTCTCTCTCTCCCTTTCTCCATCACCTGTTCCCTTCTGTCCCCTGCCTCTTATTTTCTACCCCATATCTATTTTTACCTTCTCCATGTTACTCTTAATACCATCATGTTCTGTGTGTACAACATTGTGTGTGTGTAAAATTACAGTGTACACGCAAAAGGCCATATGTATCTTCCAATTGTAACATAAGCATGCACAGGACTTCATAAATAACACAAAAAATAAAAGTTTTATTGTATCAACGTTTCGGTTGCTATATTAGATGCCTTCATCAGACGAAGCTACTAATATAGCGACCGAAACGTTGGTACAATAAAACTCTTTATTTTTTGTATTATTTATGAAGTCCTGTGCATGCTTATGTTACACTTGGGGGATATATATTATATATATAAATAAATAGATATAAATTCACACACAAACATACACATACTTTCTTTACAACTCTTTGTGACATACAGGTATTTATGGAACATGGACAGTATTTATTAAAAGCAAACTGGAGTTACTTTGGAGTAAACCAACAGCACCATAGGGGACAAATAAAGATTCCTAAACTCCCTTGTACTTGAATAGAGCTTTTTCACCCCTTGAATGCTAGAGAGGTCTCCACTGCATCACTTCATATTGCAGTGTAGACCTCTCTAGCATTTAAGGAGTTAAAAGCTCTATTCAATTGACCACAAATTTGCAAATGTTCCCCATGGTGCAGTTGGTTTAATCCAAATAACCCTAGTTTGCTATTATATATATCTGTCTTTATGGTGTCCTTAGGGGAGATGTGCAAATGAGTGATAAAGAGATGATAACTTCTCCAGTGATATCACTTCTCTCAGTCCTATGTTATTCTATGGAGCCTATACACTAAGATTTGTCCAGCTTTGGAGATCTTAGTGTATAGGCTGCCCAATATAACATGGGAACTGGAGAAGTGATAAACTGGAGAAGTGATATCACTGGAGAAGTCATCTCCACTTTATCACCTCTTTATCCCACCTTTCTGCATAACACCCATTACCTTTATGGCACCCTGATCTTTAAAACATACAAGACTTCACTGTTCATACAAAAATAAAAAGAAAAGGATAGAACCGTGTTCAGTAGTCTCCTCTTTATAATATCTTGGTCCTCGCAGCATCCTTATCATCTCTCCTTCTACATCTTGGCAGCGTCCTGGATTTGTGGTGTCCTCATCTCCATGGTGGACTTGTCCTTATGGCATCCTGGATTCCACACAGCCCTGTGGCAGTTATGGCAGTTGGAGATTCCACTGATCTGGCCTGTGGAAGCTATGGCAGTTGGTGATTCCGTTGAGCTTCCCTGTGGCAGCTATGACAGTTGGTGATTCTGTTGATCTGGCACTTTGATTGGTTGGTTGATGTGCACATTTATGAAATGGCTGTGGATTGGTTGTGGCACCAACACAGGTGCTGCTGACCATGGCCCAGATTCACTAAGCAGTGAAAACAGCCCCAAGCCCTTAAAGGAGCAGTAAACTTTACATAAGTATATAAGTAATAAAGTTTACTGTCCCTGTGGGCTGTCTTCACTGCCTAGTGAATCTTGGCCATGGTCTGCAGCACCTATATGTGTTTGTGTTTATATATATATATATATATTATATGTACATACCCACACACTAGCAGTTTGGGATGGTGTTTACTCTCTTTGTTTTTTTTAACAATGCTTAACCCTTTGGAGTGACAGAGTGGTATTCAATGCATTGCAATGACTACTTCTCTTGCACTGAAAATATATAAAATGTGATAATGTACACACTCTACACACACAGGTCTATAATGTATATTAATGTGCAGACGGTACACACAGGAGTGCATGTATAATGTGTATTGATGTAGACAATGTACACACAGGACTGTATGCAATGTATATTAATGTGCAGATTGTACACACAGGAGTGTATATATGATGTTTATTAATGTACAGACGGCACACACAGGAGTGTATATATATATATAATGTATATTAATGTACAGACAGTACACACAGGAGTGTATATATATAATGTATATTAATGTACAGACGGCACACACAGGAGTGTATATATAATGTTTATTAATGTACACACTGGGCACATTATATAAATACACTCCTGTGTGTACTGTCTGTACATTAATATACATTATAGACCTGTGTGTGTAGAATGTGTACATTATCACATTTTATATACAGTCGTGTGTGTAAATGAATATACATAATATATACAGTTGTGTGTGTGGGATGTGTATATGTAATAAGCATTATATAGTCACTCCTGTGTCATGGAGGCTCATATTAACCCTTTGAGTGTCAGAGGGGGTACACAATGCATTGGAAGGTCTTGTGTATCCCTCTGGCACTCAAAGGGTTAACCATTGCTTTAAAAACAAAGAAACAGATGGGCAATACCGTCCCACAATGCTAGTATTTTATAAAGGTATACACATTTTCTTACCTCCTATATGACCTACAGTGGTCCTGAAACTGTTCACTGAAAGTATGTGATTTGCAGATAATAATAAGTCAGAGCTTGTGTAGTGACTACTGCTGCATTTGTGGGGAAAGTGAGACAATCAAAACAGTGAATAGGTTTCTGTTAGGATCTTTCCAATGAGCACTTGATCATCCCTCTAGGCAACATACATGAAGTAGAGATCCAATTATCTGGATGCATTTTAAAGGGATAGTTATGTTTAAAAAAAAAAGCGGCTCTATTTAATTTTCATAGTATTTGGGCCATGGAGAGTGTTATCTCTCTTAAAATATCCCCCTCCCGCCCCTTTTACTGATGTCACACTGCTCACCTCAAAACAAAAAGGTAGTGTCCAGATGGCTTGCAGAGAGGGACAATCTTCAGTTAGCATAACAGAAAAACCTGAGAAACCTGTCAAGGGGGCAGGGCTTTCCTTATACTCACAGTAAGAAGATTGTCCCCTGCTGTGTGCTGTCTGGTCTTAAGACCAGATTCCACATCTAAGGGGAGGTGACTTACACTAGGTAAAAGGGGTGGGAGAGGATACTTTATTATTCAGTTACTCTTGAACTACAACTCTGAAAGTATTGAAATAACACTCTCCGTGGCCCAAATACTATGAAGATTAGTTGGAGCTGCTTTTATTTTGAAACATTATTATCCCTTTAATGTAATAATTGAACCTTAAATTGACAATACCAGTTAACACTGAAATGTATCAGATATTGACACCATATTTTGGAGATTTTTGATGCAAATAGTTAAAGTGTTTCATTGCTATGGTTCCATGGAGATTTCTGTGGAAACTTAAGGTTTTAACAACAGGAAAAAGTACAAGACCCACTGAGCTAACAACCAATTTTACACTCATTGCAAACTTTTATTAGATGAAATTTCATGTTACATAGACTGATATGAAGAAAATTTTAACCCCTTAAGGACCAGCGGTCCTGGGGTGTGTGGTTCTTTAAGGACCAGATAGGGAAGTTCAATGTGCCGCCCCACGTGACTGATCACGTGTGCTGGCACGCCAAACGAGGGACTGAAAGAGATTACTCCGGTCTTGAAGCGATCAACTTCAGTCCCCGGTATTACTCACTGTGCTCCTGAAGGAGCGCGGTGAGTAAGAGTATGTGATGTGCCAGGACCGTCACTGGTCCTTAAGTGCCAGACCAGCGTGACCGTCCATGTGCGTCATCGGACGGGAAGGGGTTAAAATTATTTTCAGGGTCACATTCTCCTGGAAAGTCAGTGTCAGTATTGGACCATAAGTACTGTGTAGTGCAAAGCCAATAGAAATGCTCATACTACCTTCTTAAAACTGTACTTCTACACCAAATAGACTTAAAGGGATAGTAATACTTCGTTTTAACTTTATTTTATTTTGTAGGCATTAAAAAAACATGAAGAATGATATAAGTCTTATCTCTGAAACCTTTATGGTTTATGAGATATTCACAAGCAAAGTTTCCCCTCCCGCCCCTTTTACCTACTGTAAACAATCTCTTCTCAGATGTGGAATGCAGTCCATAGACCAGACAGATAACAGAAGGGGACACTCTTATTCCTTTGAAAACAATGAAATCCCTGCCCCCCTTCACAAGCTTTTCAGGTTTTTCTGTTATCTTAATAGAAGATTGTCCCTCTCTTCAGTCTACCTGGTCAGCTCCCTTCTGCCCTGGCTGAAAAGTGTTACATCAGTAAAAGGGGCGGGAGGGGGACACTTTGCTTGTGAATATCTCTTAAACCATAAAGGTTTGGGAGATAAGACTTATATCATTATTCATGTTTTTTTAATGCCTACAAAATAAAATAAAGTTAAAACGAAGTATTACTATCCCTTTAAGTACTGCATGCAATCGCATAAGTAAGCAGTGTTAACATGTATGAAACTCATAAAGGTATTATTAAAATGTATAAGTATTCTTTATTTATGTAGCACCAACTAATTCCTCAGGGCTGTACAATATATCAGCTTTTTAAAATGAAAATGTCATAGATTAGGGGGTTAATATAGTTTTAAAAACAGGGACAGGCTGCAAAAAAACAGGTAGTGCATATGAACATTAGGAACAGATTTGAAATATGCAATTTTCATCCTTTGACAGATGTAGTCCAACATAAGTAGAATACATTTACATTAAGCATCTCTTATATAGAAATCCAACTTCAAGGGCGAGATGTTCAGAAAGTGCTACTAACTGAAATGGTCTAATCAGAATAAAAAGTTCTTACTCCATGGTCCATCAGTTCTCAGACATGTTTCCGGAATTTTTTGCATACGCTTCCGCCATCTCCGTCAAAAGGAAAAAGCCATCTTAAAACTGGGTGTGGTTTAATCTACAGTCATATTTTAAGGTATTTTCAGAAAAAAATATTAGTTTCACTTTTTTGTCTAATTAAAGTCATTTTTTCCCATAAAAAAAAAATGTCTAAACTTGGAGAAGACCAAGTAAAGCGAAACTACTACCTGAACACAACTTTAGCTTAAATAACTCCCCATCTGGTGAGTAGCTGCTTAGTAGCGCTAGTCACCAGAATTATTACCTTGACAAATAGATTTAGCCTTTCTTTCCAGGCTGGCAGCATCACGGAACGCGGACGTCTTGCCATAATGATATCCGCGTGCCTGAGCTGTCAGACGGCTCCTAGAAACCCCTCCTAGACCCAGCAGGGACTGACAGAGCAGGCGTGCGGACATCATTATGGCAAGATGTCCGCGTTCCGTGATGCTGTCAGCCTGGAAAGAAATGCTAAATCTATTTTCCAATTTAATAATTCTGGCGAGTAGCACTACTAAGCAGCTAGTTGCCAGACGGGGAGTTATTTAAGCTAAAGTTCTGTCCAGGTGGTAGTTCCGCTTTAAAGTACTGTTAGCAGGAGTGAGACGCAATTTGTCATTTCAAAGACAAAAATGTCTTTCTTTGAAAATTTTCATTTCAAAGACAAAATCAAAGATTTGTTACCATCATTTTTAATTCTTTAGACACATTTTCAAATGTGACCGATTTACTTCTGAAAATGCGGTTCTTCTATTACCACTAACTCATGATCCGACAAGTTTTTTCATTATGATGACTTTTTGAACATCTCGCCCTTGTGTTCATGTTAGCTGAAGGATCCTGAAACCTTAGTGATTCCTACTATCTGTTTGTACTACTATCTGTCAGTGGAAAAAAAAAAATTGCAATGTGAAATAACGCAACCTTACATCTCCTCGCGGGATCACTGCCATGTCCATAAAGGATACATTCGAATAGTACAATAATTGTGGCACCTGTAGAAAGAAATTAGAACATCCAAGAGGTGAATATTATTGGCTTTATATTGACGGTCATAATAGTTAATGTTTTTAGCCAAATCAAAGATGGCCATGGCTGGTTGACGCAGGAGGATTTACGTAGTCTCCCCTACTGAGAGGGAATCAGTGGTGCAGGTGTTTGCTGCCGCCCCAAGTGTTACTTAGTCTGGTGGAGTGGCATTTGCAGAAGCGTGGATGGGAGGGTACCTTTGTGTTTCATTTTATTTTTTTGTTCTCTTCTTTGGTTCTGGTGACATATGCAGTAGTGTTGTTCCTCTAGTGGCTTGTCCAGTATGTGAAAATTAACCCTCGGAGTGCCAGATGGGGTACGCAATGGGTTTGCAGTGCATTTCGTATCCATCTGGCACTGAAAGGGTTAATAGATGAGGCTCTTGCTACGTGATAACAGGGTGCTAATGTGCGTGCAAATGTAAAAGGAAAAGTACATCTATGCCAATCTCATGCTACATTTGTGATGGCTTTCATGTCCATAGCCTGCCACTGCCATGTGTGGCACTGAAGGAGGCAAGTTTGTGGCCATGTTAACCCTTTGAGTGCCACAGTGTTGAATATCACATTACTTTGTCACCTCTTTGGCAGTGAAAGGGTTAAGGCACACAATGCGTATTAACAGTATACATGTCTGTAACTCAAGGAGGCAAGTTTGTGGACATGTTAACCCTTTGTTTGCCACAGTGTTGAACATGGCATTACTTTGGCACCTCTTTGGCAGTCTGTCATGAGGCTGCTGGTCAGGAAGGGGTGCTGACCACAGCCACAAAAGTAATTAAACTAGTAATTAAACTAGCACACACACAATTAAGGGGGAAGCCAATGTATTTAACAAATGCATACATGGACCAATAAAGAGCACTGCAAAACAAAACATACATGAAACTGAAAAGGGCAGTGACTCAGGACTACTAGGGCAGGACCAATGGGCAAAACTAGGGACAGGGGCTACTGAGGACTGGGACAAAGTCATCTGTGATACTCAAGGAATGCAGCCGGCTCCGGAACTCTGGGGGTGCAGCCGGGCTTAAGGAACAAGGGGATGCACGGCCTGCACTGGAACACGGACACTGGAGGGCCATTGGAAGTACAGGAACACAGGAGGGCCATTGGCAATTCAGGAACACAGGAGGGCCATTGGCAGTACAGGAACACAGGAGGGCCATTGGCAGTACAGGAACACAGGAGGGCCAATGGCAGTACAGGAACACAGGAGGCCAATTCAGGAACATAGGAGGGCCATTGGAAATTCAGGAACACAGGAGGGCCCAGGGTCAATGGGACAGAACAGGATGTGAAGTCTAGGCAGTGTGAAGTATCAAGGATAATCAGGCCCAGAACAAGGGGAAAGGCTACACTTAATAGGGCAGAGGTGATTGCAGGAGATAGGGGCCAGCTGGTAAGAAAATCAGGCCTCTGTAATTCGATAGCTGCAACCTTAAACAGCACCAAGGGAAGACAGTGGCACTGCTCCAGACTGAAGAGAGGACAGGGCCATGACAGTACCCCCTCCCCAAGGAGCGACTCCCGGGGCTCAAACTACAAAGAAGAACCAGGAGGAATGGGCTGCCCATTCAAAGAAAGAGAGAGGAGGTGTTTCAGGAGGAACAGAAAAGGAACAGACCACTGTTTACAAGAAAGCATCAGAGAAAATATGGGAAGCAGTGAAAGTCATGCATGGTAGACTAACAATTGAGGTTACATAATTTAGTCTTACAGAGAAAATACAGTACTGCAAATGGCACATGAGTACTATTGGAAACAGATCCCATACACCATAGTCCTGGATCGGACAGAGATACTGGCTTGTGTGAACCTCTGGACAGGGACTCAGAGACAGGTGAAGCAAGAACAGTCAGGACAAGATCTTCGGGAACAAGAGAGGTCACATCAGCAAAAACAGGTATACTTTCAATAGTAGGTGGTTCAGGTGCGGTGCATAAGTCCATCATGATTTCGGACTCCAGCGATACAATAGAAATGACTGGCTGTAACTCAGCATACCACAGCTGTATCAGGAAGGCAAGGATAGGCAGAGCAGTACTTTCAGAAAAAGGAGAGATCTGATCGTTTGACGGGACAAGAACATCCTCTATTTCATACAGCAGGGCTTCAATCTGTCCATCGCTTGTGCAGAAGTGAGAATGAATTCTCCCACAACAAAATCCTCCTCCAATGCTGCCGGAGTGGTAAATTCTATGGAGGCAGGAATGATCTCCAGACTTGGCACCATGGGCAATGTCACAGGAACAGGAGATATCCTTGGCATAGACAGCAGAGGTGTCGCCTTTGACTCTGGCATTGTGGGTACTGTCTGCAGAGTTTCCTTCACCACAGGTAGCACATCCTTAGCTTGTGCAGGAGTGAGTGTGAATTCTTCAACAGGATCCTCCTCCAAAGCTTCTAGTGTGGAATATTCAGTAGAGGCAGGACTTGTCACCAAACTTGGCACCATGGACAATGTCTGTGGAATAGAAGACGGCCCTGGCACAGGTAGAGAAGGCATTACTTTAGACTCTGGCATTGTGGATGTTGTCTGTAGGTAGCAAAGGCAAAGAGTCTGAGACCAGTTCCGGAGTTGGACTCCTAGGGAAGTGAAAGTTCGCTGCAACCTTGGAACGAACAGACTGGGTTTTCAGGGGCCTTCTTCTCTGGTGCTTACATCCTGAAACTGGAGCAAATGAGGTTCACACAGAAACTGGCACTTTAACTCTTGGTACTGGAGAAAAGGTTTTGCACATGAGAAACTGTTATTCAGGTATACGGTATGAACATGAAGTGACCTGGGGCTCAGTCAGGATCTGTGACTTTGCAGTAGGGAACATTTCCCCTTAAATCGAGAGTCAGTTTGCAGACTTTTAGTATCAGCAGATTTCTTACAGGGCTTTTTAAAAAGAGTCTTTTTAGAAATACAGTTCTGGGGCCCTTTAGACCATACAGCAGTCTGGAGTTCTATACATTCCTCTGAGTCTGAGGGGTTATCATCCAAGGTAGGCTGACCATACCTCTCCTTTAAAAAGGGAAAAAGGCATATTTCAGGAGTGCACCAAAATCAAAGCAACCCTGTAGTATGCATTTTTCATTTGTATCCCTTTTTAAAGGTGAGGTATGGTCAGCCTAATCCAAGGAGGCTAAATACTGAGCACCATAAAGATCATAAATGCGATCCATTTTGCTATCAACAGTGCTGTAAGCAAATTCATCCTCAGATTCCCAATCATTAAAGTATACAGATTGCTGGGCATGACCAGGAAATTAAATATCCAGGTTAAGGGGGTCCACAAGCCAATCTTCTGATTCAGAGACGTATGAGTCTGAGTCAGGATCTAACATCTGTAGTGATTATACAATGAACTTTAGGGTGCTGAGGAGTTACTTTATCCCCAACAGTACTCAGAGCAAGAGCAGTAGAGATAGGAACGGAACTGAAGTCAGAATGAGTCACAGAAGGGTTAACAGGCACATGGATGTGGTTCAGTAAGTCAGACTTCACTGCAGTCTGGGAAGCAAGAGATGCAGGATTTTTACAGAGTGCTAAAACAGAATCAAGAAACTTTATCCTATCTTAGGGTGACCAGACCTCACCTTTAACCGGGGACACATATGAAAACTGCATACTGCAGGGCTGCTTTGATTTCTGTGCAGTCCTGAAATATGCCTATTTCCTATGTGTCCCCAGTTAAAGGTGAGGTCTGGCAGGGCCGGCGCCGCCTATAGGCGAGGTAGGCGCTGGCCTAGGGCGCACGCGTACTGGGGGCGCCGGCATGCAGCGGAGAAGAGCTGAGCCCGCACCCACAACACCGGAACGCAACACAGTCAGGTCTGTGCTGCTACTGCGCTCCCTCATCGCGGTTGCTCTTTAGTAATGCAGAGCGAGCTGGGAGTCATGATCTCCCGGCGCGCTCTGCATTACTGAAGAGAAGACGGCGCGGGAGCTACAGGGGCAAGTTGGAGGTGATGGGGTGCAAAGTGGTGTTGGTGGGGGCAAGTTGGAGCGGATGGGGAGCAAAGTGGAGCTGATAGGGGCAAGTTGGAGCTGAGGGGACATAGTGGAGCTGCTGGGCGCAAGTTGGAGCAGATGAGGGGCAAAGTGGAGCTGGTGGGAAAAGTTGGAGCTGAGGGGACAAGCTGGAGCTGAGGGGGCATAGTGGAGCTGCTGGGCGCAAGTTGGAGCGGATGTGGGGCAAAGTGGAGCTGGTGGGGCAAATTGGAGCTGATGGGGGGCAAATTGGAGCTGATAGGGGCAAGTTGGAGCTGAGGGGGCATAGTGGAGCTGATAGGGGGCAAAGTGGAGCTGGTGGAGGCAAGGTGGAGCTGATAGGGGGCAAAGTGGAGCTGGTGGGGCAAGTTGGAGCTGATGGGGGGCAAGTTGGAGCTGATAGGGGCAAGGTGGAGCTGATAGGGGGCAAAATGGAGCTGGTGGAGGCAAGATGGAGCTGATAGAGGGCAAAGTGGAGCTGGTGGGGGGGCATCTCTTACAGGCATCTCCAGACCAGGGGCAGACTGGCCCAGGGGACAGAGAGAGGACAATTATGAATATTGTAATATATAAGTAGGTGGGGTATAAAGGGGTGGGACACAAGGGGCGGAGCCAAATGGGCAGCAAAATTAGGTTTTGCCTAGGGTGGCAAAAATCCTTGCACCAGCCCTGAGGTCTGGTCAGCCTATCCTATCTAGCAAGGCATAATTTAACCCAGGTAAGACCAAGCATATACCATTGCATTTGTTTAGTATATTGTTTAGATTTCATCCTAGACACAGAATGTTTACCTAAAATGTATTTCAAAGGAACACAAACAAGATCATAAACCTGAAGCAAAACAGGGAGTCTACCTAAATAGTATTCACAGGTAGAAAACAGCAAAGCCCAAGCATCACAACTCCTTAAAGGCAATTTGTACCACAAAAACACCCTAAAAGATGGAAAACTTAGGGGTGCTGCTAGGCAACTCCAGAGTAGAGAAGCACACCATAGACATACTGGAGACAACTCTCTGTAATTTACATACCTGGCTATAGCAGGCACTAAGAGTAACACGCTCCTGTTGCAATGCAGATTCATTATTATCGATAGACCTAGACATTGTGTGTATAGAACAGTGGTTCTCAACTCCTGTCCTCAAGACCCACAGGCCAGGATTTGATGATTTCCTTGTTAGAGCACAGGTGAGTTAATCAATGCGAATGATCCTCTGATCACCACACCTGTGCTCTAGCGGAGAAATCACTAAGTCCTGGCCTGTTAGTGGGTCCTGAGGACAGGAGTTGAGAACCACTGGTATAGAAGTTTTCCTTGTGGGTTCAAAGGAATGGCCAGATTATTCTGTCATGAGGCTGCTGGTCAGGAAGGGGTGCTGACAGTGGCACTGCTCCAGACTGAAGAGAGGACAGGGCCATGACACAGTCAAAGGGTTAAGGCACACAATGAGTATTAACAGTGTACATTAGTGTAACAGTGCTGAAGTGCGTTGAATGCACTCCATGTGATTTTTGGTGACTGCTGCAGAGAAAACAGCACTGTTTGTAGTATAAACATAATGTGGGTGGGTGAAATTTTTGACCCCAACAGGAGAGTGTCAGGCATTTTTTTTTGTTTCACTGAAGGGATAGTGAGGGGTGTGGACATTTAAATGAGTGTATGTATGTTGTACTGAGACAGTGTGTGTATGAGATATGCTAATGTCCTCCTAGCTGTGCTTTGGGGTGTGTATGTTAGGCTATAGCAGTCTATAGGAGATCTGCATATGTGCACTTATGTGCCAGCCCCGGGGTGTGTGTATTATAAATGAGTGTGTAATACTGGGCTCTGCCAATAGAGGACAATGCAAATCTCCTCCTAGCTGCCTCCCTGGGGGTGTGTGTGGCACGGATGTAGAGTTTGTGCTCACCTGACCACTTCTTCTTTTATAGTATAGATATATGTGTATATCGAGCACAATTATAACAGAGAGTGCTACAGTCAACTGAGTACCAATAATATTTATTACAAAAATAATAATAAAACATGCATATAAAAAAATCTTATTAAATAAAAAGAAAGTAAGAGTCTATAAGCACTAATATGAATAATATAATTGCTCCGGAGCTCAAATGTGCACAAATGAGGTTAAAAAGTTCCAGTGTATATATATTGGGTATAATTCCAGGATCTGATTAACCCCTTAGGGTATGTATTTGTCCGTAGGTATAAAGTGGGCAAGTCCTTATATACGTCTACTCAAACTTTTCTCCTCTCCCGACTTTTCTTGGACTCCTGCATCATCCTATATAATAATTCACTAGAATGTTTGTCAGAAGCCATCATGCTCAGTAGAGACTGCCTGAACGAACAGAATGCTGGGAGGTGTAGGAATGCTGGGAGCACAGAATGCTGGGAGTTCTGTGCTTTCGGCAGTCTCTACAGTGCATGACTATGTCGGCGGCAGGACGCAGAGCAGGACCGGTCTCTTAACATCACCCGGACCTTGGCCCGCATACACGGGCTTTTACACTAGTGCAGCAATAATTCTTTTTGACTTGGGTATATAGTTACACTCCGCTTGATCTATTTAGAGGGCAAGTTAACCACAAGTATATATATATAGCTTTCAAATGGTAACCTCTTTGTCTTTGTTACCTTGAGTCTTTTATTTGTCTGTATAGCGGGCAGATGTTTCACACCGTTTCTCTCTTGACTTCCCGTCTCTGCTGTATCTTTAGATCATTCAGATACTATTGAGCCTCTTTAATTCACTGGACTGGATACAATATTAAAAAACATGTAGTGCCAATGGAATAAGGGTCTCCAACGCATTTCATACCACCTATCCCTGAAGAAGTACTGATAGCCAAAAGCTATACTCAATATGGCAAATGCTACAAGCAATACGCCATAAGCCAAACGTTATATGCAAATATTACATGTCAAACGGAATATGCTGTTCGCCATACACCAAAACTTTATACTCCATATGTTATACACCTAATGCAAAGCACTGTACGCAATGCACTGTATACTAAACACAATACGCCAAGCGCTATCAATACGCCAAAACCTATAAGCTAAAACCTATACACCAAACAATATAAGCATATGCCACACACTATATGCTATATGCAAAACGCTATACGCCAAACACAAAATACCAAACACTATACTCCAAATGTTGTACGCAATACGCCAAAAGCTATACTCAATACACCAGATGCTATACTCTATATAACGCACACTAAAAACAATACTCTAACAGCTATACGCAAGATGCTATAGCCAAACCCTTTATGCAATAGGAAAAATGCTATACTCAGTAGGCAAAATGCTATATGCAATAGGCAAAAAGACTATCCATAAAACGCAATTAGCAAAACGCTATACTCAAAACACAATAATCACAATGGTATTATGCAATAAGCTATACTCAATACACTATAGGCAAAATGCTATATGCAATACACACAAAACACATAAGCTCACACACGCTCTTGCTCACACATGTTTCACACATGCACTCACTCTCACATGCTGTTGCTCAAACATGTTCACACACACTCTCATATATACACACACTCACATTCATGCACGTACCATCACACACGCTCACACACGATGTTGCTCAAACACGTTCACACATACTCTCATATACACACACACTCACATTCATGCACATACCATCACACACGCTCACACACAATGTTGCTCAAACACGTTCACACACACTCTCATATACACACACACTCACATTCACGCACATACCATCACACATGCTCACACACAATGTTGCTCAAACACGTTCACACACACTCTCATATACACACACACTCACATTCACGCGCATACCATCACACACGCTCACACACACACGCGCACACACACGTTCACTCATGGAGAGTTGCGTAATGCAGTGCTTTGCGATGCGTTGGACACCTTTTTGGACCAGAAATGGCTAAGCACCAAAAATTCAATAAGCCAATAATTAAAGCAGTCATTATTTTATTAACAGCAACGCTGTGCCGATATTGCTAATACACACACCTATATAACCCAATGTATCCCTACTTCTATATATTTATACTAGGAGTATGGGACAGCGTTGCCTGTCTGTTTTTCTTTTTTAATCTTTGTATTGAGTAATGTTAAAGGGAATGTTTGGAAACAATGGTGCTTTGATGTTTGTGTTAGTTTTAGTAGAGAGTTCACACATACATACATACATAGACACACACATACATGCACATACATAATTATTGTATCTGTCATTTTACACAGCTGAGATCAGAGAGACAGGCCCTGTGTGTGAGTGAGTGAGTTTATATGGAGTGTCTTGTCAGTGCTCTTACATTGAAACAGCCTTCAGTTTAAACAGAAGAGTGACTCTAACTGCACTGAGAAGAAAGTGACTGAAAATCAGTCTGTCAGACACTGGGCCCATTTCTCTACTGTCCACTGTGTTTAATGAGAGCAAACGGTTTAACCCTTTCAGTGGTAGTGGTGTGTAACACATTGCAGAGATAGTCATTGGATACCCTGTTTCATGGGTAATAAAGGTGTGTGAGAGGTAGGGTGAAAGGTTGAGTGATTGCCATTTCAATCCATTGTTAACCTTCTGAGTGCCAAAGGGGTATGCAATGCATTGCAATACGTTGCGTACCCCTCTGCCACTCAAAGGGTTAAGCACTGCTTAAAAAACACACACAGGCAACACCGTCCCCCACTGCTAGTTACTCAAAGCAAAGATTAAAAAAAACAGATGGGCAATGCCATCCCACACTGCTACTTTATTATCAAAGGACTAATGTAAAAGCCAGTATACACGGGCCAAGGGCTGGGTGATTTTAACCCTTTGAGTGCCCTTTGCAATGCGCTGCGTACCCCTCTGGCACTCAAAGGGTTAAGAGGCTGGTCCTGCTTTGTGTCCTGCTGTCGACGCAGTCATGCACTGTAGAGACTGTCCAAAAGCGCAGAATGCTCCCAGCACAGAACTCCCAGCATTCTGTGCGTTCAGGCAGTCTCTACTGTGCATGACGGCTTCTGACAAACATTCTAGCGAATTATTATATAGAATGTTGGCCAAAATGTTGTTCCTTAACCCCTTAAGGACCGACGCGTGCACGTGCAACCAGCACTTGACGACCACGGGGTTTTTTTTTTGTTTTACTTCTGGTTCAGGGCCGCGCCGGGAGCCCTGAACTCCACGTCAGTGGTTGTTAAGAGGTTAACAGCAAAATGTAAAGTGCTTATTGTGTATATGAAGTTGGTGTTTCTTAAACATGGCTACAAAATGTCTCCAATAAAACACAAGGGTGTGCTCTGTCGAGGTGACAGAATGTTATGTTAAATCCCTTGAAAAACAGATCCGGATTATAACTCCATGGGGGCCTAGGCAGGGTCTCAGTATGGGGCCTCCTTCCCCAGACAATATACTTCACAAGAAAGTGTCACGTACTAAGGAAAATCAGTGCAATCTGGGTGCAAACCAACAGCACCAGAGGGAACAAATAAGTGTTATCGATTTAAATTGGCCTTTCAACCCCTTCAGTGCTAGAGTGGTCTCCAATACATTTTATTTGCTCTTTATGGCGCAGTTGGTTTGCTCCATAATTTATCTTATTTTGTTAGTACATCATCCTCAGTGGACAGTCACAATCAGCTGCTGCAAGAGGCAAAAAATGAAAAGGTGTAAAGGCTGTGAGCCTTATTTATCAAGCTAAAGAGGCACAATTCTGGAGCAAACCAATGGCATCATACGGTTGAACTGAAAATTCCTATTGATTTTAATGAGGCTTCAATGAATGCTAGGTATGGAAATATGAATGTGTTGCCCCAAAATTGCACTTATTTAGCTTGATAAATATGGCAGTCTCTTGGTGTGCATCCTTGCTAAATTCTCAACAATGGTGCACAAATAAAGCTTTCAGTGGTATAAATAAAAGTACAGTTTAGGACAGTTTACTTTTGTGCAAATGTGTGTGTATAACATAGAAATACAGGTGAAGGGCATAGGTGTAGGACATGAGGGTGGGTGGGTAAATGACAATCCCCTCAAACAATGGGACAGGACTCCTGTATGAAAATATACTGAGATTCCCAGAGTGTCCAGTGTATTGCAATAAACTGTACACTTTCTGGCAGGCAAATGCATGGGATCGCACATAACTCCCAGATGGGAAGAGACAGGGCTGTGTTTATCAGCGCTCCACTTAGAGATCGCTAGTCCCACCAATCACAGAGATTTATTACAATACATATAATAAATCTTACCTACTACTGGGAGGATGAGCGGAGCTTTCAATCCATGGAGGTCAGAAAAGTTTAGCCCTGCCCGGTCACAGCTGAGAGTGTGTGAATCGGGGGAGCTGTCTGTGCTATTGCTCTCGGTCACAATAAAGCAATTTTAACCCTTTGGATACTAGGCTTCCCAATAAAATGAGAATATCAGTAGCATCCAAGGGGTTAATAAATAGTAATTTAATACGAAACAAAGCATTATGTGTGTGAGAGATAGACTGTTAATTAAACGTTTCAAAAATGTTTGGGCTCCTACACCCGGACAGGAGAGGGTTCACAGAGGGGGCGGGCATGGTGACCTGAAAGAAAGAATAGGGGATCACAAATTGGGGATGAGGAGCTGAGAGAACGGACTCAAGGTTCGCACCCTACAGCTTTACTCTTCAGTCTGTCACATGTCCACTTACTTGTAAGAGTCAGCCAACAGAGGGAGAGAAATGGAGTCGTATCAGCTGAAGGGTGAGGAGGGGGGTGGGCAAGGGAACTGGAGGGCAGCAGACAAAAGGCATGGCAATAGAAGTGGGAAAGGCAAGAAAATAAGTGGGGTGGGATGGAATTTAAGCCAGCAAAATATGTGTGAAAGCAAAACTTGAGTGAGGGAAAGAGAATGTGAGGGACGTTAAGATATCACTGAAAGTGCTCTCACAGTGCTGTACCCTATGCTATACATTGTATGGTTTCTAGAAGTGTAAGTAAAGTTATTTTTGTTGTCTACTTCCCCTTCCTGCTGCAACAGGAAGAGAAGCAGTGAACAGTTTTTTGTTTCTCAAATATAAAGACACAGAAGCTAGAAGTATCTAGGGTGACCACATTTCCATTTTGCCATTCCAGGTAGGGTTGCCACCCAAACGGTATTTTACCGGCAGGCCGGTAAAAAATTGGCTCCTGTCCAATGTTAAGTCTATGGAGGGAATACCATGGCCGGTATTTTTTTTTAGAAAAGGTGGCAACCCTAAGGATATGTGGTGACCCTAGTCCCACAGCTGAGGCTCCCGCCGGCACTGACCATCTTTCTGAGGCTGAGAGAGTAAGAGTTCCCAGTGGAAACTCTTACTCTGTGTCAGCCTCAGAAAGATAGCGCTGGCAGGAGCCTCAGCCACGGGTCTCACTTGCAGCGCCAGCATAACTGCTCCATCCCAGCTGTCTTCTACGTACCAGTCCAGCCAGCCAATGAAATGTATTTGCTATATGGTCTTCATTGGGTGGCTTCATTGACCAGACAGCTCACAGCAAGGGACAGTCTTCTGGCTGTGAGCCTAACAAAAAAACCTGCCCCTTGAAGGAGGAGGGCAGGTTTTTCCTTATTCTAACAGAAGATTGTCCGTTGCTGTGATCCATCCAGATGGTCTTGCTGTGCAGCTTTACATAGGTAAAAGGGGAGGGGGCCACTTTATGATTCAGTTACACAGCTTTGAGAATGATAGTAACGCTCTACATGGCCCAAAACCTATAATCAGATCTACACTTATTTTGAAACATTACTATCTTTAAATTTTTTTACCCCTTGAATCCTAGAAATGTCTCCAGTACAGCGCTTCTCAATGCATCAGAGACCTCTCCAGCATTTAAAGGGTTTACATTTACAGCAATGTGAATTTTCATTTGCTCCAGTTTTCTCCAGAACTGCACCTCTTCAATTTCACATAACAAGGATATTTTGTTTTTTTTGTACAAATGACCTTATATGAATGGTTATTTGCAAACCTCTGGTCTAAACTTAACCCCCTGAGTGCCAGAGAGGTGCACAATGCATTGCACACCCCTCTGACACTCACAAGGTTAAAGGGATAGTACTGTTTCAAAATAAAAGTAGCTTCAATTAATCTTCATAGTATTTGGGCCATGGAGAGTGTTATTTCAATACTGTCAGAGTTGCAGTACAAGAGTAATTGAATGATAAAGTTTCCCCCTCCTGCCCCTTTTACCTAGTGTAAGTCACCTCCCCTCAGATGTGGAATCTGGTCTTAAGACCAGACAGATCACAGCAAGGGACAGTCTTCTTATCTCAATGAAGATTGTCCCTCTCTGCAATCCATCACCAACTTTCTGTTCTGAGGTGAGCAGTGTTACATCAGTAAAAGGGGCAGGAGGGGGATATTTTATCATTCAATTACTCTTGAACTACAACTCTGACAATATTGAAATAACACTCTCCATGGCCCAAATACTATGAAGATTAATTGGAGCTGCTTTTATTTTGAAACATTACTATCCCTTTAAAGCAGATTTCAGGGATCACTTTGTGCAGACAGGAATGATCCCGAACCATAACATCACTTGACAGTAATTGACAGTATTAACCCTTTGAGTGTGACAGAGGTATCTCATGCATTGCAACTCAATGCATTGCATACCTTTTTGGCAGTCAAACGGTTAACGTGCAAAGAAAAGGGGAAACAAAAACATTATTTGAAAATATAGAAGATACGTCCATATAGCTCTGGTATTTCATTGTCAAATTCTAAACCGTTTTCTGAAATACCACTAGTAAATTAGAAAGTAAGGGTTTGAACCCCCAAAATACACAGGGTGAAACAAAAATTAAGCCCCTAACGACTCAGTGAGCAATCTGAGTGAAGGACCCCAGGTAATTTTTTTTTTTTTTTTGTTGCAACGCATTCCGGGGTCCCTGCGCAGAGTGCAGCCATATGGGGACACCAGAATTCCATGATGTATCAGTAAAGTCACCGGTTGTTAAGTGCAGAACCGGTGTGACGGTCCTGGCATGTCAAGGGTCGTTAAGGGGTTAAAGGAGCAGTAAACATTTTTTATGAAAAAAATATGTATTGTAGGGATTTTCCTATTGAGTAAAATAAGGGTATTCCCACTGCCGAGAGAGTTATATTTCCAGAGTTATTACAGTTTAAAGGGATAGTAATACTTAAAATGTAAAAAAAAAATCTTGTAGGGTTTATACCCCTGAGTAAAACAAGGGTGCTCCCACTGCTGGAAGGTGTTTTATTTAAAACTTATTACAGCTAAAAATTAGAATTTTTAGGTGTAATATCACAGTGGCCTGAAATTGTACAGTGGTGCTGTTGCTACACCATCCTATGGAGGTTTATGGTCTACAGACCAGAGCTGGCCATAGGATGGTGTAACAACAGTGCCACTATACAATTTCAGGCCCCAGTGATATTGCACCCAAAAAATTAAACTTTGAGCTGTAATAACTTATGAATAAAACACCTTTCAGCAGTGGGAGTACCCTTTTTTTTTTACTCAGGGGGATAAACACTACAATATATATATTTTTTTACACATTAAGTATTAATATCCCTTTAAATTCATGTTTTTTTTAACATAAGCAGTGCCGTCTAGTGGTCAAATCCCAATTAGATTTCCTGTTAGATTCTAAAGGAGAGGAAAGTCAGGAAAGACAGAGACATACAGTTCTCCATAGAATGTGATAGAAACTGCCTGTCACTTCCTGTCAGTTAGTACTATCAGGAAGTAAACACAGTAAATTGAATAAAACATCTGACAGCAGTGGGAGTGACCTTGTTTTATTCAGCAGGAAAAGCTCTATAAAATATGTGTTTTCATTAACCCCTTACCACCCGAGGACATACATGTACGTCCCGAGCAAATGTCCCAGGTGGACAGAGGACGTACATGTATATCCCGGAAATAATTTTAAGTTATGAAAAAAAAGTTTGGCGGGCGTTAAGTGCAAGCGGCCAGTCACTAAGGGGTTAAAAAAGTTTACTGCTCCTTTAAGTGCTACTAAAATTATTACTTTACACTATAAGAAACACTTGAAAAACTTGGAATGTTTATCATGAGTTCAATATAATCTGTATGATGTACTAAACAAAGGTGCTACGGTGATGAAATAAACCAATAGTATTATGTAGAACAATTTGCATTTCTCCAAAATCCACATTGATTTAAAGTGGACCAGTCACCTCGAATGCCAAAGTTTGTATATCTGAAAAAGTTGCTCAAAACTGCACACATGTCCTATTAGCCAAAAGATAAAATTTATGAGATATTGACACTTTTATTTGTGAAGTGTGAAAGGGAAATGAACTTCATTGCAAATGCAAATTAAATGGATAGTAATGTTTCAAAATGAAAGCAGCTCCAATTAATCTTCATAGTATTCTGGGCCATGGAGAGCATTATTTCAATACTGTCGGAATTGTAGTTCAAGAGTAACTGAATGATAAAGTATCCCCATCCCACCCCTTTTACTGATGTAAGACTGCTCACCTCAGAGCAGCAAGACTGTCCAGATGGATCACAGAGAGGGACAATCTTCAGTGAGCATAAGGAAAAACCTGTCAAGGGAGGCAGTGTTTTCCTTATGATCACAATAAGAAAATTGTCCCTTGCTGGGACCTGTCCGGTTCCAGGACCAGATTCCACATTTGTAAAAGGGGCGGAAGGGGGATACTGTATCATTCAATTACTCTTGAACTACAACTCTGACACTATTGAAATAACACTCTCCTTGACCCAAATAATAGGAAGATTAATTGGAGCTGCTTTTATTTTGAAACATTACTATCCTTTTAAGTTCTGTACTGCACTGAAACCTTTCCAAGCATACATTAGCCTATGAGTCCACACTCAGAGAGCTAAGCATGAGGAAATAAAAGTATCATTATCTACTGGCCTAGTGGCAGCATATCATGTCATGTTGGCCAGTGGCCACTGGCCATTGTCAAATGCCCTGATGTAGATGTGGAATTTGCAACTGCTGTTCTTTCTGCTGCTGCTGAGTAGTTTAAGTAGCAGCATGATTAGGCAGCTCAAAGGGAATGGGATCAACAACAGCAGTAACATGGGTGATGGATGATGAAGGTTTCACTTGCCACTACTAGCTCCAGTGATGCACCTGAGACAGTAGCAGAACAACAAATAGCCCCCAGTATCCTTCTCCACCAGCCCCGCCTCCAAAATCATGGGTGTGTTGTTATTAGAATAGCAATTTTTCCCTAGAGAGCAGCTCATAAGCAACTGCAATGTGCACAGTGTGTGTGATAAATAACACCTGACACAACTTTATCCATACACCATGTCACCAGAAACCAAGTGCAGCTGCTGTCACTATACCCCTTGTCCACATTCCGCTAAGGACACATGACAACTTAATGGTAATGGTGAACCCTCCCTGCCACAAACTTAGCATATTCTGCAGGATGGAATCTCCTCAGATGCAGCTTGATGCCCTGCTTGTGATTATTCTCCACCACACTGGCATGTGTGGTCAGTTCATCACACAGTGTGAAATGGGTGGACATCTCAATGCTGGTTGGAGGAGGTGATGAGAAATGTGACAGAGGGTCCCCTTCTGTCACACTTGGCATCATCTTCGCCCCCCCCCCCTTCTGAGCATTACAAGACACACTAGCAGCAGGATCAGCACTGGCAGCAGGCACAGAACTGGTGGCAGCAGGTTCAGCACTAGTGGCAGCAGGGGTAGCGCATCTCACAGCGGTACAACAATGGTGGCAGCAGGGGCAGCATGTCTGGCAGTAGGCAAAGGCAGCTGACCTGTCCTGCTCTCTCTACTACCCTTTTCTTCTTCCCTTCCCATTAATTTCCCAAAGATCCTTAGGGGTGATTTAGGGGGACTGGCCAGCATTGGTTCTGTAGTGCTCACTTCCTCCTCAGACTCAGTGGACTCATAAGGGTCCTTCTAGTTCCTCCTTTTATTATTTTTAAACTTTCTCATAGTGATAACAGTCACTACGAGCCTCTCCTGCCTCAAGTTTCCAAAAAGATCACAGCACAACAACACAGCACGTCTGCTTCGCTCTGTAGCTGCTTCTGTTGTTTCATTTCCTTGAATACATCACGTTTTTATAGCGAGTATGCAAAAAACACATAAATCAATGGGTGGAAATTTTCTAGCCATTGAAAAAATGGCAAAGAATTTTGGCCAATGTGAGAAAAATGAGAAGAATTTAATTGCTGCTTTTAAAGTGGATTTTCCAGAGAAAAAGCAGACAACGTGGTTTCGCTGATTTTTTCATGGGAACATTGCGAGACCTTTTGCTCACCCCTACTTAGAATGTCAGTTCAGTGTCTATAGGAAGCTCTTATATCAGGGAAATTAATGGTGCAGTCACAAGGTGGAACTAAGATCCCATATAGTAGCAGTTCACCTGAGTTTTCAAAATGTGATTCAAAGGAGGAAAGTTGATACAGAAACTGGTTGGTAAACTGGTTTTACAGGACAAACAATTAAGACTGAATTTTCATCTACATGTCTGGTGAAAACACTTGCAAACATGACTTAAACATGTAGTAATATATGGATAATACAATGACTGAGGCATTTGTTTTAGCCTTTGATCTTGCATGAACTGTAACATTTAGCCTCTTTTATAACCTATGACACTTGGAGATTTTTTAAAACCAATTACTAATCTGTCAGTACAGAATGCAGCAAAATAAATGAGAGGTGGAGATTCCATAGGATATTATCAGATACAGCCCTACATATAGCTCCAGAAAAAAGACAAGACTTTAGTGTTTACTTCATTTGCTAGAAAAGAGCAGTTGCAGAAAGTAGAAAGGACAGATTGAGAAGACAGAAGCCAGAGTCATCCAAGGGAATATCTAAAGTAAGAACAAAAGATCTTCATCCTTTGGACTAGTGATTTTGTAATTGATTTCTATAGTGACTTGGGGCTGTATTCAGAAAGTTAAAATTAAGCATTTCTCATTTTTGAGAACTCTCCAGATTTGACCCTGAAAATATATATAAGAGAAAGCATCATTGCATAATGTATATCTCCACAGGAAACATACACCCAGAGGTGGCAGTAAGGAGGAGTTATAAAAATCTCCTACCTATTGCCATTGCTGAAGATACAGGAGTGGGCAGGGTTTGCCCTCCCTCAACTTCCTGCTCAACCAGAAAGAACTATGGCCGACACACAAACACACACACACACACACACACACACACACACACACACACACACACATAGACACATATACACTCACACACACAGTGACAGAAACACAGTGATTCACTCTGACTCCCAGTGGCCTCAGCAGGACGTGTAGTGAAACAAACCCCCAAAATTGTTTATTTTTTTGTAGGACTATGTTTTTTTTTTTTTTTTCGTTTTTTTAAAGCATAAACCCTGAGGAAAAAAAAAACGCCCTACTGGCCTAGTGCCAGCAGGTCATGTCGTGTTGGCCACTGGCCACTGGCCATTGTCAAATTCCCTGATGTAGATGTGGAATTTGCGACTGCTGTTCTTGCTGCTGCTGCTGAGTAGTTTTAGTAGCAGGATGATTAGGCAGCTCAAAGGGAAAGGGATCAACAACAGCAGTAACATGGGTGATGGATGAGGAAGGTTTCAATTGCCACTACTAGCTCCAGTGATTCACCTGAGACAGTAGCGGCACAATAAATAGCCCCCAGTATCCTCCTCCACCTGCCCCGCCTCCAAAATCATGGGTGTTTTGTTATGAGAATAGCAATTTTTCACTAGCGAGCAACTCGTATGCAACTGCAATGTGCACAATGTGTGTGATAAATAACACCTGACACAACTCTATTCATACACTATGTCACCAGAAATCAAGTACTGCTGCTGTCACTATACCCCTTGTCCACATCCCGCTAAGGACACATTTATTTATTTAGAAAATATTTTACCAGGAAGAATACATTGAGATTTCTCTCGTTTTCAAGTATGTCCTGGTGTCACGGTTTATTATGACTCTCAGACACAAGTTTTAGGTAAAAAAAATCAATTTTATTGAAATAATAAATGATAACTTAGGATGGCAATAACATACATAATATATATATACAGAATATAGCACAGACAGAAGGCAGACTCTACCGGTCCTGTCAATATACCGGACAGGACAGTCTTTAGGCTCTACCGGCCTTGCCAATACCGGGTAAGGCAACCTGCAGATGGAATAGCATAACGGTTTACCGGCCTTACCAAATTACCGGGCAAGGCAGCCTCAATAGATACACAATGTAGGCTCTACCGGCCCTGCCAATACCGGGTAAGGCAACCTCAGATGGAATGTGGCAAAAGGTTCTACCGGCCTTACCAATACCGGGCAGGGCAGCCCAGAGATAATAGCAGCAGTCAGATGGAACTGGCAAATTAGCAGAATCGTTAAGCAGCAAGGCTTTGGAGCAAACCAGCGTCCGCACGCTGGGACCAACACTGAATAGTATAGCCGTTAGGCTTAGCGAGCAAACCAGTGACCGCACACTGGAGTAACAAGCGAGTAGTATAGCCGCAAGGCTTAGGAGCAAACCAGCGTCCGCACGCTGGGACCAACACAGATTTGTATAGCTGATAGGCTTTGGAGCAAACCAGTGACCGCACACTGGTGTAACAAGCGAGTTGTATAGCCGCAAGGCTTAGGAGCAAACCAGCGTCCGCACGCTGGGACCAACACAGATTTGTATAGCTGAAAGGCTTTGGAGCAAACCAGTGACCGCACACTGGTGTAACAAGTGAGTTTGTATAGCCGCAAGGCTAGGAGCAAACCAGCGTCCGCACGCTGGGACCAACACAGATTTGTATAGCTGAAAGGCTTTGGAGCAAACCAGTGACCGCACACTGGTGTAACAAGTGAGTTTGTATAGCCGCAAGGCTTAGGAGCAAACCAGCGTCCGCACGCTGGGACCAACACAGATTTGTATAGCTGATAGGCTTTGGAGCAAACCAGTGACCGCACACTGGTGTAACAGGCGAGTTTGTATAGCCGCAAGGCTTAGGAGCAAACCAGCGTCCGCACGCTGGGACCAACACAGATTTGTATAGCTGATAAGCTTTGGAGCAAACCAGTGACCGCACACTGGTGTAACAAGCGAGTTTGTATAGCCGCAAGGCTTGGGAGCAAACCAGCGTCCGCACGCTGGGACCAACACGGAATTGTAGCAATGTCACCAACGCGACCAGGCAGAAGGTCGCCAGGATACTGAAGACAGGTGATGAGATGACAGGAACCAGCAACGATCAGTCAGGTCAGAAAACAGCAGAGAAGTTCAGCAGGAACTGCAACACCAGAGACTAGGCCGGAACCAGGACTGGAAGTACTTCAGCATGCAGGAAACACTGGAACAGTAGAGATCAGGAACTCAGGAACACATGAGATCAGGAACTCAGGAACACTGGAACAGAGGCCCAGCTATCACTAGCATAGTGATAGCAAGAAGGTCAGAAACAACACGAAAGGGCACTCAAAGGGTGCCCAATCCAGGTTTAAATAGTCAATAAGAGGCGGGCTATCTGCAGACAGCCAATAGAAGCCCCCTACTGGTGACAGACAAGTAACTGCAGCCAATCACGGGCACCGTGATAGTACCCCCCTTTCAAAGACCCCCTCTCCTAGAATAGGGTTTAGGTTTCTGCGGGTAATTGGCATGAAAGGCCCTAGTTAACCTAGGTGCATGAAGGTCCGTACTATCCACCCATGATCGATCCTCAGGACCATACCCTTTCCAATGTACCAGGTACTGTACCCTTCCTCTAAGCCTACGGGAATCAATAATGCTCTGAACCTCGTACTCCTCCTGGCCCTCGACCTCAACAGGTCCTGGCACCACAGGTGTGGTAGTATAGCGATTGCAAACCAGAGGCTTAAGAAGGGACACATGGAACACATTATGGATACGCATGGATGCAGGTAGGTCTAGTGCATAGGAGACAGGGTTAATTTTGCGAATAACTCTGTATGGACCAATAAACCGAGGAGCCAACTTATTAGACGGAACCTGCAGCTTGAGATTTCTGGAGGAAAGCCATACTCTATCCCCAACCTGAAAGGAAACCGCTGGAAGCCTTCTGCGATTAGCATGGCGCTGATGACGCTGAAATGACTGACCAAGTGCCCTCTGAACTTGTGCCCATGTGGAACGGAGTTGCTCGATATGCTCATCCAGAGCTGGAATCTGTTGCGTCTGAAATGAGTCTGGAAGCAAACAGGGCTGGAACCCATAATTAATCAGAAACGGAGAGCTCCCAGATGAAGAATTGACCGCACAGTTCCTGGCGAACTCTGCCCAAGGCAACAAGTCGGACCAATTATCATGATGGTCAGTAACGAAACAACGGAGAAATTGTTCCAAGCCCTGATTAGCTCGTTCAGCGGCTCCATTGGTCTGGGGATGGTAGGCAGAGGAGAAGGACAGCTGTATGCCCATCTGTTGGCAAAATGCCCTCCAAAATCTAGACACAAACTGGCTCCCCCTGTCAGACACCAGTACCCTAGGCACTCCATGCAACCGGAATACTTCTCTGGCGAACACCATTGCCAATTCCTTCGCTGAAGGAAGACCACGGAGGGGCACGAAATGAGCCATTTTAGAAAACCTGTCCACCACCATGAATATAAAGGAGTACCCCTTCGACATAGGCAACTCTCCCATAAAATCAATGGAAACATGAGACCAGGGGCGTTCGCCATTAGGCACCGGTTGAAGCAAGCCCACAGGGAGATGTCTCGGGGTCTTAGCGCAGGTGGCACAGGCATTCGTAAATTCGGCACAATCGTTTCTCATGGAAGGCCACCAAAATAACTGAGAAAGGGACCATAACAATTGGTCTCTACCAATATGTCCCGCAGCCTTAGAGGAATGGTAGGTTTCGAGCAGCCTAGTACGAAATGATTCAGCGACAAAACATTTGCCCACTGGGGTTTCATGGGGAGCGGACCCCTGAGAGGCCAGGATCTCCTCCCCTAGAGGAGAAGTGATACTCGTGCGTATAGTAGCCAGTATTCTATCAGGTTGGATGATAGGAGCTGGTGCTTCCACTCTGTCACTGTCGGCCTCAAATTGTCTTGACAGTGCATCAGCCCTGATATTTTTTGACCCTGGTAAATATGATACAATGAAATTAAATCGAGACAGGAACAGTGCCCACCTGGCCTGACGAGAGGACAATCTCTTGGCCTCCGAGAGATAGGTCAGATTCTTATGATCTGTTAGGATTAAGACAGGATTCTTAGTACCTTCAAGCAAATGACGCCATTCCTTAAGAGCAAGGATAATGGCCAATAATTCTCTGTCACCTATCTCATAGTGGCTTTGAGTGACAGTCAATTTTTTAGAGAAAAACCCACAAGGTCTGAGAGTTCCACCTTTCTCGTGTCGCTGCGAAAGTACTGCCCCGACCCCAATATCTGAGGCATCAACCTCTAACGTAAATGGAAGTAAAGGATTGGGGTGGGATAACACAGGAGCCGCAGCAAATGCCAGCTTCAAATTCTCAAAGGCTTTCTCAGCAGATACCGGCCAACAAGAAGGATTAGCACCCTTGTGCGTAAGATCGGACAGAGGTTTGACAATGGAAGAAAAGTTCTTAATAAACCTCCTATAATAATTAGCGAAACCCAGGAAACGCTGTATGGCTTTAAAACCCTTGGGTTTTGGCCATTGTAGGACAGCTGACAACTTTTCTTTGTCCATGGCAATGCCATCATTGCCAATTATGAACCCCAAGAATGGCACACTGGTTCTATGAAACTCACATTTTTCCATTTTACAAAATAATTTGTTCTCACGGAGTCGTAGCAATACTGCGGATACATCTTTGATGTGCTGTGCCATGTTTTGGGAGTAAATCAGTATATCGTCGAGGTACACCACAACACATGTCTGTAACATATCTCTCAGAACATCATTTATCAGTTCCTGGAAAACTGCGGGTGCATTACACAGCCCAAAAGGCATTACTAGATACTCGTAGTGCCCAGCTCGAGTATTAAAGGCAGTTTTCCACTCATCACCTGCTCGAATGCGAACCAGATTGTAAGCGGCCCGTAGGTCCAACTTGGTAAATATCGAAGCGCCCTTAAGCCTGTCAAAAAGCTCGGTGATGAGTGGTATTGGGTATGCGTTTTTTGCCATTAGTTTATTCAAGCCCCGGTAGTCAATGCATGGTCTTAATTCGCCATTTTTCTTTTTTACAAAAAAGAACCCAGCCCCAGCTGGAGAGGTAGATTTACGTATGATCCCTCTAGCAAGGGCATCAGAAATGTAATCCTCCATAGCCTTATTTTCATCACAAGATAATGGATAAGTGCGTCCTTTCGGAGGTACTGCACCAGGCTGCAATTCAATGCAACAATCATAAGGTCTATGCTGGGGTAGCATACTAGCCTCTCCTTTGCTAAAAACATCGCCAAACTGTTGGTACACATCCGGCATAGCAGAGGAGGTGCACATGACCTTAATAGGCTGGATGACGCACTTGTCCATACAAAACTGGGACCAAGCAGCAATTTCACACTTTTTCCAATCGAATTGTGGGTTATGTAACTGTAACCACGGAAATCCCAATATCACCGCATGGTGCGGGGAATTAATCAGTTGAAACTGCTGCTCTTCTCTGTGAAGTGCCCCAATAGTCATAGACAATGGCATAGTTTCAAATATAACCTGAGGCGGTTCTAAGGGTCTACCATCAATCGCTTCAATAGTCAAGGGGTTTTCTCTTTCAATGCGTGGAACTCCGTGCAATTCAGCAAAGGTATTATCCATAAAATACCCTGCTGCACCGGAGTCAACCAAGGCCAAAACCTCCACAGAGCGTTGTGCCCAAACAATACCACCTGTATGGTGGGTTTCATTATGCCCGACACTGGGGACGATTGTACACCACCTAGGGCCTGTCCCCCAAGATACCCTAGGTGTGTGCGTTTCCCGGACGTACCGGACAGGAATTTAGCAAGTGCCCTTTTTTACCGCAGTATAAACATAACCCTTGTTTTTTGCGATATAGTCTCTCTGCCTTGGATAGTCTAGTGAAGCCTATTTCCATAGGTTCACTTGTTTCCCGTACTGGTTCACTAGACTTCAATGCCAAGGGAGGGATGGGTGGGCAAAACATGCTACTAGGCTCATTATTTTTTGACCGTAACTTACGATCTCTGGCAATTGATCTCTCACGTATTCTGGAGTCAATTATCATAACATACTCAATGTAATCATCTAGATCAATAGGTAGATCTTTAGCAGCGATTTCATCTTTAATGTGGTCATTCAGGCCTTGAGAGAAGGCTGCCAATAATGCCTCGTTATTCCAACCTACCTCTGCTGCCAATGTGCGGAATTCGATGGCATAGTCGCCCACTGTACGCCTGCCCTGTAGTATCTCCATAAGGCGTTTGGCAGCAGAGGTGGTTCTACCAGGAGGCTCAAACACTCTTCGAAAGGAACGCACAAATTCACTAAAGTTCTTAGTACAAGGTTTAGCATTCTCCCACAAGGGGTTAGCCCAAGCCAATGCTCTGCCAGTGAGCAGTGATATCGTGAACCCCACTTTACTACGATCATTGGGAAATGCGTGTGCCGTCAATTCCATAAAGATTTCGAGTTGATTGATGAACCCTCTGCAGAGACTAGGGTCACCATCATATCTTAGCGGCAAGGGTGCAGAAGCCGTTAACCCTTTAACAGTACCCCCTAGGGGTCTGGTATCACTTTCCGGTGTCTGACTTGGCGAGACCACCGGGCTAGAGCTAGATTGGGCAGCAGGTACCGTGCGTTCAAGGATCGTTTGAATTGCAACTGCCAACTGATCCAAACGTTGCTCGAGCACATCCATCCTCCAATGGATATTCTGTGCGTTACCTTCACCCTTGCTGTCTGAGGTCATGGCCCTTTCGTACTGTCACGGTTTATTATGACTCTCAGACACAAGTTTTAGGTAAAAAAAATCAATTTTATTGAAATAATAAATGATAACTTAGGATGGCAATAACATACATAATATATATATACAGAATATAGCACAGACAGAAGGCAGACTCTACCGGTCCTGTCAATATACCGGACAGGACAGTCTTTAGGCTCTACCGGCCTTGCCAATACCGGGTAAGGCAACCTGCAGATGGAATAGCATAACGGTTTACCGGCCTTACCAAATTACCGGGCAAGGCAGCCTCAATAGATACACAATGTAGGCTCTACCGGCCCTGCCAATACCGGGTAAGGCAACCTCAGATGGAATGTGGCAAAAGGTTCTACCGGCCTTACCAATACCGGGCAGGGCAGCCCAGAGATAATAGCAGCAGTCAGATGGAACTGGCAAATTAGCAGAATCGTTAAGCAGCAAGGCTTTGGAGCAAACCAGCGTCCGCACGCTGGGACCAACACTGAATAGTATAGCCGTTAGGCTTAGCGAGCAAACCAGTGACCGCACACTGGAGTAACAAGCGAGTAGTATAGCCGCAAGGCTTAGGAGCAAACCAGCGTCCGCACGCTGGGACCAACACAGATTTGTATAGCTGATAGGCTTTGGAGCAAACCAGTGACCGCACACTGGTGTAACAAGCGAGTTGTATAGCCGCAAGGCTTAGGAGCAAACCAGCGTCCGCACGCTGGGACCAACACAGATTTGTATAGCTGAAAGGCTTTGGAGCAAACCAGTGACCGCACACTGGTGTAACAAGTGAGTTTGTATAGCCGCAAGGCTAGGAGCAAACCAGCGTCCGCACGCTGGGACCAACACAGATTTGTATAGCTGAAAGGCTTTGGAGCAAACCAGTGACCGCACACTGGTGTAACAAGTGAGTTTGTATAGCCCAAGGCTTAGGAGCAAACCAGCGTCCGCACGCTGGGACCAACACAGATTTGTATAGCTGATAGGCTTTGGAGCAAACCAGTGACCGCACACTGGTGTAACAGGCGAGTTTGTATAGCCGCAAGGCTTAGGAGCAAACCAGCGTCCGCACGCTGGGACCAACACAGATTTGTATAGCTGATAGGCTTTGGAGCAAACCAGTGACCGCACACTGGTGTAACAAGCGAGTTTGTATAGCCGCAAGGCTTGGGAGCAAACCAGCGTCCGCACGCTGGGACCAACACGGAATTGTAGCAATGTCACCAACGCGACCAGGCAGAAGGTCGCCAGGATACTGAAGACAGGTGATGAGATGACAGGAACCAGCAACGATCAGTCAGGTCAGAAAACAGCAGAGAAGTTCAGCAGGAACTGCAACACCAGAGACTAGGCCGGAACCAGGACTGGAAGTACTTCAGCATGCAGGAAACACTGGAACAGTAGAGATCAGGAACTCAGGAACACATGAGATCAGGAACTCAGGAACACTGGAACAGAGGCCCAGCTATCACTAGCATAGTGATAGCAAGAAGGTCAGAAACAACACGAAAGGGCACTCAAAGGGTGCCCAATCCAGGTTTAAATAGTCAATAAGAGGCGGGCTATCTGCAGACAGCCAATAGAAGCCCCCTACTGGTGACAGACAAGTAACTGCAGCCAATCACGGGCACCGTGATACCTGGACAGTTTTCAGTAGAGGGTTGCATAGTTACACAAATTGAGAAACATTATATATTACATGTTATTAACCCCTTAACAACCCTTGACAGTCATAGTACGTCATGGGTCGATCTGAGTTAACGACCCATGACGTACTATGACTGTTATGGAATTCCGGTCTCCCCCCCCGCTGCTGCACGCCATTCGGGGAGTCCGGAGCAGGAATCTGAAAAAAAAAATGCTCGTGGTCCTTAACTGGCCGCGCCAGGCTGATCGGCCGGTCGTTAAGGGGTTAAATATACATACACATATGAATATACATACATATGTAAATTTTTAAATTATATACAGTTACACTCTGTTTTTAGATATAAAGAAGCATTTACTTTTAAGGATTTTAGACTGGGAGCAGATTTGATTATTTCAGGCAGATTGTTCCAGGCCTTTGGAGCTCTGAAGGAGAAGGCAGATCTTCCTGCTTCTTTCTTGTATTGTGGTATTCGTAGCAAGTTGTTAGCAGTGGAGCGGACGTTATAGTACGTATGGAGAGCAGGAGTGAAAAAACTGCTCAGGTAGTGTGGTAGTTTTCCAGAGAAGTGGTTGTGTACTAAGCAAGAAAGGTGAAGGGCACGTCTACAGTAGATTTGAGTGTTAAGCAATTTAGTTCTTTTAGCATATCACAGCGATGAGTTGTGTAATTACACTGGAGGCTAAAGTGGCATATTGAATTATACAGGGTGTTAAGTTTACTAAGATGGATTTCTGGCGCTGGAGCATAAACTACATCACCATAGTCTATGACAGGCAGCAACATCTGTTGCACAATACGTTTTCTAACCAAGGGACTTAAACATGATTTGTGTCTAATAAGAGTACTGATTTTGGGATAAAGCTTGGAGGTTAATTTGTCAATATGATGACCAAAAGTGAGGTTTGGGTCAAGCCACATACCAAGATATTTGTAGGAGTCCACTGGGGCCAATTTATGATTAGACTCCGTTACAATGGATAGGTGGGTATTGCCGAGATTACGCAGTTTGTGCTTTGTGCCAAATATCATTGTGACAGTTTTGTCTGTGTTTAAGAACAATTTGTTCCTTGCTATCCATCTTTCAACCTCATAGAAATCATGTTGTAATATGGCCTCAAGGTGTGATATGTTTGCGTTTTTAGTATAGAGAATGGTGTCGTCTGCGTACATGTGTACTGAAGATGATTTGCAAACCTTCGGCAGATAATTTCTAAAAAGAGAAAATAGAAGAGGGCCAAGAATGAAGCCTTGAGGAACTCCATTTGTTACTTTGAGCAGAAGGGAGTCATTGCAGGCAACTGACACATACAGCATTCTGTCTGATAAATAGGATCGGAACCAGTTTAGAGAATTATTACCCAGTCCTGATCTTTGGAGTTTATTTATAAGAATATTATGGTCTACTGTGTCAAAGGCCTTGGCAAAATCTAGGAAAATGACTCCTGTGAGGTCTCCATTTTCCATGCCCGTCTGGATATCATTGGTTACTTTTAGGAGGGCAGTGACTGTTGAGTGATTTGGTCCAAAGCCTGATTGAAGTGGGGTGAAAAAACTGGTCAGTTGATATTTATTTAGTTGCACGTGTACACATTTGTCTAGGGTTTTGGATAAAGTGGGGAGTAGGGATATTGGTTTGTAGTTTGATACTACATTTTTATCCCCACTTTTGTGGACAGGCACAACTCTAGCCACCTTCCAGGATTTGGGCATATATCCTGTTGCCAAAGAGGTATTAATTAAAGATGCAATCGGTTTGGCCATTACCATAGCACTGAGTTTTAATAGCATTGCTGGTAGTTTGTCAGGGCTAGATTGGCATTTCATTTTTGGAATGAGGAGGTGATCATATATTTCGCTTTCATTTACTGGCATGAAATTGAATTCATTTTCAGAATTGGACTGGGCAACAGGTGCCAGTGAATGTTCTGTAGATGACTGAACTTCCGAGTTATCTTTGTTTGTAATCAGGGTGGTGGCACATCAAAGTAGCAGTTAAATGCATTGGCTATGGCTATGGGGCACTGTATTGTTTCTTTGTCTACGATTATAGTTGATGGGTGAGAATGATTAGGAGGGTTATAGAGGTTTTTAATAACCTCCCAAAAGTTGGCTGGCTTTGAAATGTTACTGTTTAAGTTGTCAGTAAAATATTGTGCTTTTGCTAATTTTGTTTGTTTTGTACATGTATTCCTTAATTGTCTGTATGCAGTGTAATCATATGCGGAACGGTTTATTTAAATTTTGTCCATAAGGCATCTCTGAAACTGTATAATTGAATCAAGTCAGCTGAGACCCAGGGTAGATGTGCCCCCCTAACCCTGACCTTCCTTAGTGGGGCATGGGTATTACAGACCTGCAAGAATTCAGAGTTAAAAAATTCAGTCGCTGAGGCTAGGTCTGGTATTAACTGTATTCTATGCCATGAGCAATTTCTTAAATCATTTAGGAAGGACTGAAGATTAAAATTTCTAAATGATCTTGTGGGTATGATTTTGGAACATGACTTGACTGGTTTTATTTTGTGGACACAGTAAACTATGGAGTGATCGCTAAACACGTTTGCTAGTACACCTGAGTCTTGGATTCTGCTTGTGCAGGATGAAAGGATCCAGTCTAGCAGAGTATGGTTGGATGTTTTAAGATTTATGCGAGTAGGGGAGGATATTAGCTGTGAAAAGTTCAATGTTTTAAACAATGAACAACATTTTTCATTCCTGGAGTCTAGCCAATTAATATTAAAGTCTCCAAGAACCATCAGTCGCTTTCTTGTTTTGAGTGGCAATCTCCTTTAGGTGTTGAGCTATGTCTGACAGGGAATGTGCTGGGGTGTTTGGCGGTCTGTACATGCCAACAATTATGAGTTGTTTTGAGTATGGAAGACAAATTTTGACAGAAATGTATTCATAAGAATTAGTGTTATGAGAATCATTTAGAAGTGTAAAGTTTACTGATTCCTGTATGTATATGATTACCCCTCCTCCTCACTTTGCACGGTCTTTTCTAAAGCATGAGTATCCATCTATGGCAACATCAGTATCAGGTATTTTTGGGGATAACCAGGATTCAGTAAGAATAAGAATTTTAGGTTTGTATGCGTAACACCATGCTTTTAGTTCATCCATTTTGGGAAGTATACTGCGTACGTTGCAGTGCACAAAAGACAGACCCTTTTTAAAGGGGAGGTTGCCATTTATTGCTATTTGAGGGCCAGGGTTGGTATCTATGTCATTTGCCAAGGCAAGTAATAGAATGCATAAAAAGTTTGTGATTTGTTTTCTGTGAGCATATAGTGAGAGGGTGCGTCTGTTGCTATAATTACTGGGGGAGGGTGAGCTTGTTTTTAATACTCTCCACCAGCATTCAGAGGGAAGTGCACATGTATTCAGAAGTCCATGGTGTATTAATATGTTATGGTGCGGGTGCGGGGCATGATTGTTGGGATAAGAGGACATCTGTATTAATAGTGGAATGGTTAGTACACATAGAAGTAATATGTTCATGTTGGCATGTATATGACAAGGTGTGCAGGGTACATAGAGGTAGACAAACCAGCTGAAAATAAAAATTAAATTAATATTACAAGTATAAAATTATTTATTTTCTCCAATTCCTCTTTATTCCTTTCTGTTTACTTGCCTGTGTTAATCAGTAGGTGTGCTGCAGCTGCTGTGTTTCTTCCCTGTCCGCTCTCCTGTCCAACTCTCTTGTATAACTCTCCATACTTCAATAAGGTGTAACTTAGATAAGGTGGTAATACCCCTGGAAAATGCCACCCCAGCTTAATGCCACCCCTAATTGGGCCCTAAATATATACTAGCTGGAGCCCCTAGGAAGACTGACACACTGACTGAGGGAATTCCAAATTCCAAATGGTTTTGCACTGAGTGCAATCAGCTGTGACACCATTAAAACATCTGATAAGGAACAGACACAGAGATATAGGAGAGGTATGGGGGAGGTAAGCAATATGGAGACTGGAAAAGGGCTAATTGTTAGTACATACCAAAGGGGGTTAAACTTGTACAGGGAGATTGCATGGGATTTGAAGTTAAAGTTAAAATAGCCCTGGTTAGTACATACCACACAAGGGGTTAAAATTGTGAGGGGGAGACAGTATGAGAATTGTTCTTCCACACAACAGGACTGGCTTGTACATACCACACAAGGGGTTACAATTGTGAGGGGAGACAGTATGAGAATTGTTCTTCCACACAACAGGACTGGCTTGTACATATCTGTAAGGGACAAGAGAACCTCGTTAGGAGAAAGTCTTCATAAAACACAGCATATTGGATACATATTTTCTCTCTTGTATAACTCTCCATACTTCGATAAAGTGTTACTTAGATGAGGTGGTAATACCCCTGGCAATTGCCACCCCGGCATAATGCCACCCCGAACTAGGCCCTAAATATATACTAGCTGGAGCCCCTAGGAAGACTGACACATGAAAATTAATGGTAATGATGAACCCTCCCTGCCACCAACTTAGCATATTCTGCAGGATGGAATCTCCTCAAATGCAGCTTGATGCCCTGCTTACGATTCTTCTCCACCACACTGCCATGTGTGGTCAGTGCACCACACAGTGTGAAATGGGTGGACATCTCAATGCTGGTTTACCGCTACGCTGGATGCTCTCAAATGCTTCCCCTGCCACTCCCCTAACACTAGTACCACTGACTGCTTCACCATTACAGTTACTACTACTAACACTAACCACATCAACTTCAGCCTATGAGTCTTCCTCCTCAGTCTCACAGTCACTAGTAATATGAGGATTATCCCCTCCTTCACTCCTAACACTAACAAGCTGCTGGACTTTCTTAGTAGTAGTACTAGCACTAGTGCTACTGCTTGGGGATGGCAACTGTGACTTAGGGTCCCCTGCTGTCCAACTTGGCATCATCTTCTCCTTCCCCCTTCTGAGTATTACAAGACACACTGGCAGCAGGATCAGTACTGGTGGCAGCAGTTTCAGCACTGGCAGCAGGCACAGAACTGGTGGAAGCAGGTTCAGCACTGGCAGCAAGCCCAGCACTGGTGGCAGCAGGGGCAGCACATCTGATAGCAGGCACATCACTAATGGCAGCAGGTACAACAATGGTGGCAGCAGGGGCAGCATGTCTGGCAGTAGGCAAAGGCAGCTGACCTGTCCTGCTCTCACTACTACCCTTTTCTTCCTCCCTTCCCATTAAATTCCCCAAGATCCTTAGGGGTGATTTAGGGGGACTGGCCAGCATTGGTTCTGTAGTGCTATTCCCTTCCTCCTCCTCTTCAGACTCAGTGGACACATGAGGGTCCTTCTAGTTCCTCCTTTTATTATTTTTAAACCTTCTCATAGTGATAACAGTCACTACGAGCCTCTCCTGCCTCAAGTTTCCAAAAAAGATCACAGCACAACAACACAGCACGTCTGTCTTGCTCTGTAGCTGCTTCTATTGTTTCATTTCCGTGAATACATCACGTTTTTATAGCGAGTAGGTGAAAAACCCGTAAATCAATGGGTGAAAACTTTCTAGCCATTGAAAAAATGGCAAAGAATTTTGGCCAATGTGAGAAAAATTAGAAGAATTTAATAGCTGTTTCCAGAGAAAAAGCAGACAACGTGGTTTTCTCTGATTTTTTCGTGGGAACATGGTGAGACCTTTTGCTCATCCCTACTTAGAATGTCAGTTCAGTGTCTATAGGAAGCTCTTATATCAGGGAAATTAATGGTGCAGTCACAAGGTGGAACTAAGATCCCATATAGTAGCAGTTCACCTGAGTTTTCAAAATGTGATTCAAAGGAGAAAAGTTGATACAAAAACTGGTGGGTAAACTGGATTTACAGGACAAACAATAAAGACTGAATTTTTCTCTATATGTCTGGTGAAAACACTGATATATTTGCAAACAAGGCATAAACATGTAGTAATATATGGATAATACAATGCCTGAGGCATTTATTATTAGCCTTTGATCTTGCATGAACTGTAACATTTAGCCTCTTTTCTAACCTATGACACTTGGAGATTTTTAAAACCAATTACCAATCTGTCAGTACAGAATGCAGCAAAGCAAATGAGAGGTGGAGATTGTATATGATATTATCAGATACAACCCTACATATAGCTCCAGAAAAAAGACAAGACTTTATTGTTTACTTCATTTGCTAGAAAAGAGCAGTTGCAGAAAGTAGAAAGGACACATTGGAGAGGACAGAAGCCGGTGTCATCCGAGGGAATATCTAAAGTAAGAACAAAAGATTTTCATCCTTTGGACTAGTGGATTTGTGATACCTTTCTATAGTGACTTGGGGCTGTATTCAGAAAGTTAAAATTAAGAATTTCTCATTTTTGGGAACTCTCCAGATTTGACCCTGAGACTTAGGGTTTTGACCCAAATTTCAGAGTCTCAGGGTGAATGGCAAAATTGTCAGGGTGTTAGAGCCCAATGTTAACTGCTATCTCATCTGCACACAATAACTGCTTATTATCTGGTTTTTATTAACCCTTGATTGCAAGAGAGATCTCTGTCGCATTTCAAAGCAATGTGTTGTATGCCTCTTCTATCATTCATAAGGGGTTAACCCTTGAGTGGCAGAGAGGTACACAATGCATTGCTTTGCATGTAGATCAAAAGGAATATGCGGCTTTTGTATTTGTTCCCAATGGCTAGCACAGTGGTTCTCAACCCATGCCCTCAGTGGCTACTAACTGGCCAGGATTTTAGAATTCCCTTGTTAGAGCACAGGTGAGTTAATCAGTATGACTGAGCCTCTGATCAACACACTTATGTTCTAGCAGAGGAATTCCTAAGTCCTGGCCTGTTAGTGGCCACTGAGGGCATGGTTTGAGAACCTCTGGGCTAGCAGTTGGTTTGCTCCTGAATTGTACCATGTTTTCTTAGTATATCAGCTAGGTGTTTGTAGGAAGCTCTACTGAAATTAGTGGTGCAGATTCGCAAGGTGAAACTCAGATGCATGATAGGAGCAGTTAAAAAAATAGTTTTCAAAATGTTATCAGAGGAGGAAAGGTGATACAGGAACCACTGGATAAACTGGATTTGAAAGGCAACCAATTAAAGCTGGTATTGTTCTGAATGTCTGGTGAAAAGACTGCACTTTATTTACAAAAAAGTCTTGAACATGAAGTAATGTATGTATTATATAATGTCTGAGGTATTAAATATTAACCAATAGTATTGCATGAACTGTAAAACTTAGCATATTTTGAACCTATTACGCTGAAATATTTTTAAAAACAATTTGCAATCTGTCAGTAAAAGGACAGTTTGGAAAAGAGAGAAGCTGGACTCCTCCTAGGATAAATGTAAAGCAAGAACAAAAAGGAGGAAATACAGTGGAGAGGACTTCTCTAGTGATATAATTTCTTCAATTCCTGTGGAGCCTATGCACTAAGATTTGTCAAGTGGCAGAGATCTTAAAGGAGCAGTAAACTTTTTTTTATGAAAACGCATATTTTATAGAGAATTTCCTGCTGAATAAAACAAGGGTACTCCCATCGCTGTCAGATGTTTTATTCAAAATTTATAGCAGTTTAAATAATCAGGAAGTGAATTTACTGTGTTTACTTCCTGATAGTTCTAACTGACAGGAAGTGACAGGCAGTTTCTATCACATTCTATGGAGAACTGTATGTCTCTGACTTTTCTGACTTTCCTCTCCATTAGAATCTAACAGGAAATCTAATTAGAATTTGACCACTAGAGGGCACTGCTAATGTAAAAAAAAACATGGGTTTAAACTGTAATAACTCTGGAAATATAAATCTCTCAGCAGTGGGAGTACCCTTTCTTTACTCAATAAGAAAATCCCTACAATATATATTTTTTCATAAAAAAAAGTTTACTGCTCCTTTAATGCTTTGGCTCCATACAATAAGATAGGAACTGGAAAAGTGCTATCACTGGAAAAGTCTTCTCCACTTTATCACCACTTTATCACTGCTTAGTTATTCTCCCCCAAGATCTTCATCTATTGAAGTAGAAGATTTGTAATTACTTTCTATAGAGACTTGAGGATGAAATCATAACAACATTTCTGGATTAAACCAAATTCACCATAAGGGGCAAATAAAAATACCCCAAATTCCCACTGATTTAAAGTGACAGTCCCCCTCTTTTTTTACTTTACGTATTCTACAAGTGCATATTACACTTACATTTTCATCCCTGACAAGGAGCTCTCTGAATCTATGTAACAAAGATGCAATGTAAAAAAGCTAGTTACAAAATGTAGAAAAGCTGGCCTCTAAAGCATACAGAGCATTACAGTATTTGCTGCAGGGACAGTGGTGTAACTATAGGGGTCGCAGAGGCCGGCCTCCCCCTGCGACCCCCTCGCCTGACGCCCGCAATTAAGTGATGCAGAGTGCTGGGGCTCTGTATTACGAGAGTGCCGGTCTGCCAGAGAGAGATCAGTATTCCCTCCGGTAGACTGGCACTCTCGTAAAGCAGAGCACTGGGAGATGGCATCATCTCCCAGTGCTCTGCATTACTGAAGAGGACCGCGCGGGAGAAGAGGTCTGTGCAGAAAGATGCACAGACCTGTCCTCTGCCACTGGACCACCAAGGAGGTAGGAGATTTAGGGGCAATGTGGAAGGGGCATTGTGCAAGGGGCAGTGTGGAGATGGGGGCAATGTGAAAGAGGCAATGTGGAGATAGGGGCATTGTGGAAGGGGCAATGTGGAGATTGAGGGGCATTGTGGAAGGGGCAATGTGGAGATTGAGGGGCATTGTGGAGATTGAGGAGCAATGTGGAGATGGGGGGCAATGTGGAGGTGGCCAATGTGGTCGGGGGCCCATGGCAATTCTTGCACCAGGGCCCCGTGGCTTCTAGTTACGCCTCTGTGCGGGGATAGTGTTACACTGCTGCAATATCACTGCTGTCACAGTCCCTGACAAAAAGCTTTTTGAAAACAAAGATTCAGGGAGCTCAATAACAAGGACATTAAGGTGCAAAAAATAGGGTAAGATTAAATAAAAAATAAAAATATAGTCTAACTTTACATATTATGCACTTGCAGAATGTTGCTGAATGCTGGAAAAGTTTGTGACGCACAACGTTGACAAGATCACTAATATTCGTCGTGTTAACAGTTCCATTTATGTGAATGGGAATTTTTATTTGTCCCCTATGCTGCAGTTGGTTTGCTCCAGATTTGTTCAGCTTCCTACATCACTGTACTGTGTAGACATTAATTAAATATCAGTGAGATTTGAAAGAACGTAATGAGAACCTGTAGCCTTTTCAGCTCCCCCTCTCAGTGGGAGTATCCATCTTGAAAACATGCACATTATTTTTCCTCTCCATTCTTTATTCCACCCCTCTGGTGATTTTCTGGCCACAAGAGTAATTAATTATGCAGTTTTTTTAGATGGGTCAGATAACTACTGCTGAGGTTAGATTCCCCAACTACTAAACCAAACTTCACTAAAACTATTAAACTGTTTGAAAAACAAAATAAGCAAAATGTGTTAGCAGTTTGACTTGAGATTTTTATAAGACTAAAAACTGCAAGAATTAGGTCCACTTTACCCCTTTAAGTACCAGAGGTGTATCTAACTCATTGCAAAGCAACATGTTGGATAACCTGCTGGCACTTAAAAAGTTAAGAGGGGAACTTTCACCCCAATTAAAGTTAATCCATGTGGAATCCTCAGGTTCCTTGTGCCAAAACCCTGTATTTGCTTCTCAAGGTATTCAAAGTAATTGACTGTTCTTTAGTTAGCCGAAGCTTGCTTTGTGAGGTACAAGTGGCGCAAGCTGTGCCGCACAGCTTCTTAGTTCCTCCTGTCTCTGCTCACTGACAAATAGCACACACTCTGAGAGAGGTGGAAGAAAAAGATTGCAGCTTCTTCAACACCCACGTCACTCAAGAGTTATGTCAGCAAAATTGCAGCACTCTCCCTAAATCGATGACTACAGAGGTAATAATGCATTGATATCGCCATTGATATTAAACAATTTTAATGTGGTTCCCCTACAGTATCGGATGGGAAACATTGTTTGGGGGCAAGCTGTGTATAAGCCATAGTTCAGCTGTAAGGATGTAACATTTTAAAGGGCAGATATAACTTTTTTTCTCTGCTCCTAAGAAACAGAGTAGGGCCTAGGTATGGCAAAACCTGATAGAAGGTGATTGGCTGGGAGGAATTTAAGCACACACCCCAGCCAATTGAAGGTTGGAATCCATTTTGAACAGAGACTGGCCATATAAAAAGCCAGTCCCTGTTAAAAATTCCTTAATTTGTACTTCGCCAATGGTCCAAAAAGGTATGGAGGGGGTCCTATGTTACTGAGCATTCTTGCTGCCATTAGCGTAGCCATCGGAGGTGGCATCAGTGAGGCCATTTCTCTGTCGTCCAATACAGGTTACTGGTAACTTTAGATTACTGGTAACTTTGGGTAGGCGATCCGCCCCTTTAATTAGGCAGGAACAATTCTAGAAGTGAATGCAGGGGGTGGAGCCTACCTTCCCTCCTTGGCTGCAGCTAGCCAATCAGCTCCAGTAAGATTTGTTCCTTGGTGAAGACACAGGCAAGAGAACAGTTCTGCTATAGTTTTAGCTAATTTTTTTATTTTTCTGTTAGATACCAGCATTAGGCGGATTACCATAACTGACAATGCCCTTAGATGTGGCTAGCTCAGTATCCAGGTGCTTTTTGTGGACTTTAAGCCCTGGAAGGAAAATCTTGGGTTCAAGTTCTTTCCTCAGGAGTTGCCCACTGAGGCTTCCTCTTAATACATGGCAATCTGAAGACAGAAGATCTGCAGGAAAAGTGAGCAACCCCTTGAGTGCTGTAGGTCCACATGTCCCACAGTGCCCCTCTGCACAGAGGTTTTTCTTTGGCGTTCCTATTGCACACTCCTGCACTCATTGGGTTTATCTGTATGTCTTTTGGGTGTTTCGGAGCAAGTTTCTGTGGTAACTTAACCCTTTATCTGCTGGTTTTCCATTTTTGGGGAGTTATTTGCACTTTCCCTACTGGGTTCAGTGTTTTTGGGTTTGCTAACATGTTCTAGTGATGTTTCATGTAATTTTATTTCACAGTTTCAACTTTGCAAAATTTGTGTTCCACTCTTTAGCGCATAGACGCCATGGCTCCATTCACTTCTATGGGACTATACAGTTTGGAACATATCTCTGCAACCGCTCAACATAGCGACTTCAGAGATGGCTCATTTTAATTGTCTGCCCTTGCTCTGTCATCCGGTTAATGTTTTATGTGTGCTGGGGGGCTCAGGGGGCTTTGGGCACTGTTGGGGTACTTTTTCTGGGAAAACTACATTTCCCATGAGTGCTTGCTTTGTGCGCTCATTTCTGAGTGGCTCCCATCGCGGCAGCCATTTTGTGCCTTTTCCTGAATGAGTATCCTACTCAGGGCTTGGACTCTCCTTCTCTCCTCTGCAGATTAACCCTTCGCTGTCAGATAATTGCATTTTCGTGATTTTTGGGGTGAAATTTTAATCTCACACACACTGTATTTGGGTGATTCCTTATACTTTAAACATTTTGACACTGTGAGAATGTCTACTCCATTAGAGCTTGGGGCCAGGCCAAAGACTAAAGACTCTGGGGTCTCTGAGTTCCTTATTGTGCATTGCTCCTCATGTCATTCAGTGTTACCTAGAGAATTCTCAGGTCATTTATGCCCAGCATGTTCTGATGTCCCTGAGTCTGCTGAGTCTGCTTAATGTTCTACTGTGGGCACCTCTCAGTTTTTTGGGGACCCCTTTGAGGCTGATCCTGATCCCTCGGCTGAGGGCTTGATCAGAGCTGTCTTAACCACAATAAACATTCCCTTAGTTCAGGAGGTTTCTTCGGATCCCTCTGATGTATTTCAGGAGCCTAAAAAGCCCTAACCCCACTCTTGACCGCCTTGTGTCTGATGAGTGGAAGTCTCCAGGCAGGAAACCTTCTGTTTCCAAGAAATTTGCTAAGCTTTACCCCTTCTCTGAGGCGGCGATTGCTCATTGGGTTCATCCCCCCAAAATGCTCCTGTCTCCAGGTTATCTAAGTCCACTGCCTTGCCAGTTGCTGATGCTTCTGCTCTGAAAGACTGGACTGACAAGAAACTTGAGGTCTCCCTCAAGTCCATTTTTGCCACTGCTGGTACTGCCATGCGTCCAGCTTTCGCTGTGGCATGGGTGAACTGGGCCATTGTGGTCTGGACTGAACAGCTCACCCTGGCTGTCCGTCAGGGTGCTCCTACTTCAGATTTGTTGCTACTTCTTGCCAACATTTCTGAGGCCCAGAACTATGTTTCTGCTTCCTTATTTGATGCCATCTGTTTGGTGGCAAGGGTTTCCACCATGTCTGTGGTTGCCAGACAAAGTCTTTGGCTCAAGATCTGGTCTGCTGACATTGCTTCCAAGAAAGCTTTGCTCTCATTGCCTTTTCAAGGCACCTCTTTGTTTGAGACAGATCTTAAGGATATGATTACTGAGGCCACAGGGGGCAAGAGTACCCTTCTGCTTATGGTCCCCAGGAAGAAGACGCCTCTCAAGTTTAATCAGCTTTTTTGTTCCTTCAGACTGAGACACGTCCGGTGAACCAGGCGGTTCCCTCAGCTCCGCGTTCCTCCTCCAAGCCCAAACAGCAATGGAAGCCCAAGGTCTCCTCCAAGCCTAAGGCTTCCAGGCCTTCTTCGGCATGACTCGCTGAACCCAGGTCCCCACTTGGCTGTGGGTGGCCGTCTGCATCACTACCACAGCGTCTGGGAGGATTCAGTGGCGGACCTGTGGGTTTTACAGGTGATGGCGGAAGGGTACAGGATCCCTTTTGTCTCTCTTCCTCCCTTTCATTTTCTCCCCTCTCATACGCCCCAGGGTGTAGAGAAACGCCGTCTGTTCAATGGCGCTATCCAGGCCCTTCTGGACAAAGATGCTCTGGAACCTGTTCCAATTCAGGACATAGTTATGGGTTTTTACTCAAACCTCTTTGTGGTCTCCAAGAAAAACGGAGGCTGTCGTTCCATTTTGGATTTGAAGGATCTCAATTCCTTTGTGATCAAGACTCATTATCACCAGGAGTCCCTATGGACTGGGGAATTCCTTGCCTCTCTGGATCTTCAGGACACGTATCTACACAACGCCATTCATCCAGAGAGTCGGCAGTATCTCAGATTTGCCTATGACCAAGGGCACTTTCAGTTTTTAGCTCTTCCCTTTGGTCTGACTACAGCTCCTCAAGTCTTCAACCGTGTCCTGAGAGCTTCAGTATCCATCCTCCATCAGGACGGCATCAGAGTACATGGACGACCTGCTTCTGAAAGCCCCTTCTGTGGAACTTCTTCATCAGCAGGTTCAGGACTGCATTCATGCTCTCTCACCCATTACGGGTGGATCATCAACATGGACAAGTCAGATCTTGTTCCATCCCAGCGTCTGGTCTTCTCTTCTACACTCAGCATAGCATGGTGTTTCTCACGGATTAGGTGGCTCACCAAATCGCCCACAGGGTTTCTGCTGATCTGGCTCACGATCTAGTTCCAGCCAAGAAGCTGTCCTCCTCTACTGGAAAAATTAATCTCCACCATAGAAGTGGTCCCATTTGCCATGGCTCACACCAGGGAATGCCAGAGGTTTGTGATCCAGGTGTGCAGGGGTCAGTCGGACCTTCTAAAGATGTCAGTATCCCTCCCTCTTCATGTGGAACTGAGTTTGTTGTGGTGGCTCGACCTCTCCAATCTGCTGAAGAGCAAGTCCTTCCTGGTATCCTTCTGGACCACGGTGACAACGGACGCCAGCCTCTCCGACTTGGGAGGGGTCCTGGGTCGCCTGAGTGCTCAGGGTCGTGGTCTCCATAGGAATCTCTCTTTCCCATCAACGTGTTGGAGCTTCAGGCAATATTTCATGCCCTTCGACATTGGACACCCCAGCTGGAAGAATGCGAAGTCTGCGTGCAGTTTGACAACTCCACGGCCGAAGTCTCGCCGCTTATTTAGAAGTCAAGGCTAGTTTGTCCTGGGCAGAAGAACATGTTCCTACCATATCTGCAGTGCACATTCCTGGCATAGACAACATCATGGCAGACACAGGGTGGATAGCAGAGAGTGGGAGCTACACCCAGAGGTGTTCTCCCTCATTGTTCAGAAGTGGGGTCTTCCTTGCATCAACCTGATGGCGACAAGACACAACCAGAAGGTTCCGAGGTTCTGCTCTCGCTGGAGGGATCCTCTAGCTCTAGCGGTGGATGCCATGTCCATTCCTTGGTTATTTCCTCTGGCTTACATCTTTCCTCCCCTCCCCATGTTGCACAGGGTGTTATGGAAATTGAAACTGGAGCACTGTCTATTCTGATTGCTTCCTACTGGCCACGACAGGCTTTGTTTCTGGAGCTTTTTGATCTGTCAGTGGCGGAGCCATTCCGGGTCCCATGCTGTTCAGATCTTCTTCTACAGGGTTACCTGTGTATCATGGTGCCTGTGTATTGCTGGCAACATTTTGCAGCATTGTGCCTGAGTCCTTCTTATTGGCTGCGTGAGATTGCTCCACCCAGTGGTAGCTTTTAAGTACTGAGACCTGTCATTTCTACAGGGCCCTTTTGTGGTGTTCCTGCTGCTAAGAGCTTGCTGTCATTATCATGGAAAATCCTGTGTATGACCCGGACTGCCTGACTACTCTCTCTGATTCTGTCCCTGCTCCGTTTACCGACCCGACCTGGCTGACGTTCCAGATCTGTGCATCTACCCGGATTGGCTTCCATTCCTGCTCTCGTGCCTACAGCCGGTGCACTACCGCATTCGGTAGTGAGAGTATCCTGAGCTCTGTCTTGAGCGTACTGGCCCAGTTGGTTGCCTCGTGTACTGCATTACCGTTCCTTGACTGCGACCCATTTGTGCCTTGCTGCCTCCTTCCTCCTTACCCTGGGTTGACGTACATCTTGTTTGCTCACTATCCGCTTGGCTTGCCACTGAGGTTGGTCTCCTGGGCGCCTCAGTTAGTCTCCGCTCGTGTCAGTCGCCAACAAGCCTGAGCATCCATCACCAGGGCTGTCCGGTACTCGGGTAGGAGTTATTCTATTGGCATGCTGTACGCTGGCTTGTCACTACTCCTTAATTGAGGTTGGTCTCCTGGGTGCCTCAGTCGGCTCTGTCAACCGACAGCTGCCATCGAGCCTAGCGTTGTTACATCTATTGTCCGGTACCGTTACCTTGGGTCGCAGCCGGAGTTCATTCCTGGGTGTTCCGTTGTTCCTCTGGTTGCAGTACTACTGATAGTCCGTGATCTGTCTAGGGCCTCGCTCACCCTTCCTGGGCCTAGTCGCTATTTTGACACTGTTCCATAGAGTGTGCTTCTTGGGCCTCGCTATTAGGGCCTCATAGTATCTACCATCAGTGTCACACTGTTTCACACGAACTGTTCCTGACCTGTGTCAGTATATATACTGCTCTCTGTTTTATATATACTGGACCCGTGTGGGTTAATGTTATTTTGTAACCTGTCCTGTGTCAGTGTTGTTTTTTAACTATTGCTGGACCCGCGAGGGTTACTATATTCTGTCTGGTTCCAATAAAACTTTGTTTTACCAAACTGCCTGCCTCTGAGTGTACTGAAAACCGTTACAGTACGAAAGGGCCCTGTAGAAATGACAGGGTTCAGTACTTAAAGACTACCACTGGGTGGAGCAATCTCACGCAGCCAATAAGAAGGACTCAGACACAATTCTGCAAAATGTCGCCAGCAATACACGGGCACCGTGATAGTGTGGAAATAGGATGTTCATCGTCTAGCTTTGATGGCTTGGAAATTGAATCCTCAATACTGAAGAAGAAAGGTTTTTCTTCTGGTGTGGTGGCTACTATGCTTAGTGCCCACAAACCTGTTTCTTCTAAGGCCTACCATTGTGTCTGGTCAACCTTTCTATCTTGGTGTGCTGATAGGGACCTTTCTCAGGATTTTGATCTGCCTATGGTCCTGGCTTTCTTCCAGGATGGTGTAGATAAGGGCATCAGTTTGAGTTCCCTTAAGGTTCAGACTTCTGCTCTCTCTATTTTCTTTCAGAGGCGCATTGCTATTCTTCCTGATGTCAAGGTTTTCTTCCAGGGCATTGCTCATTCTCATCCTGTTTTCAAGACTCCCGCTCCTCATTGGGATCTTAACTTGGTTTTGGGCGTTCTTCAGTGCCTTCTTTTGAGTCCTTGGCTACTATTCCTCTATGCCTGCTGACGTGGAAAATGGCTGTTCTCCTGGCGATCGTGTCTGCTCTCCGTGTCGCGGAGTTACATGCTCTCTCTTGTACACGACCCTTTTTGGTGTTTCACAAAGGCGGTGCTTCGCACTTTGCAGGAGTTTCTCCTGCAGGTGGTCTCTGAGTTCCATATTAATCAGGAAATTGTGGTGCCTTCTTTCTGCCCTGACCCTACCTCTGACGAGGAGAGGGATATCCACTTGTTACATGTGGTGCATTGTCTCAAATTTTAAGTACATCGCACTGAGTCCATTAGACAGTCTGACACACTGTTCATCATTCCTGAGGGCCCCAGGGCATGGAGACCTGCATCCAAAGTGACTATTGCGTCTTGAATCAAGTCCACTATTCGTAAGGCTTACGAGCGAAGGAAGAAGCCTGTTCCCTTTCAGGTCACGGCTCATTCTACTAGATCTATTGGGGTTTCTTGGACATACAAGAATCAGGCCTCTGCTGATCAGTTTTGCAAGGCTGCTACTTGGTTGTCTGTGCACACCTTTTCGAAACATTACCGTGTTGATGTGCTGGCATCAGCTGTCTCCAGTTTTGGGAGGAAGATCCTGGAGGCACTCTTGCCTGTCAAGGATCTTTTTCGGTTCTTTGGTTCTTCCTTCACTTTTGAGCCCTGTTGGCTCTAGTTCAGTGTGCTGTGTAACAGTTCCTGGGGTTTTGTTACCCCCTGTTCAGTGTCCGTTGACACTTCATTTGTTTTGTTGGGCTATCTCTGATCTGATGGTTCATACCTGCTCTGGTGACTTTGGGGGCCTTACGCCTGGTCTTTGCCTTACTTCCCGCCTCTGAGAAACTCAATGGTTGGACATCCCAAAGTTCCCAGTAAACTGTATTGGATGACAGAGAAAAGAGGATTTTAGTCTTACCTGTTAAATCCTTTTCTCTTAGTCCATACAGGTTACTGGTCTCCCACCCTGTCAAGGGACCATGCTTGGCTCTCCTGTGGCAGACTGTGGGGCTCCTTCAGGGTCATGCTCACAGGAGTCTTCTTTCCCTTCTACTATCTAGTCAATAGTTAGTGTCTCAAATTTTACTGGAGCTGATTGGCTAGCTGCAGCCAAGGAGGGAAGGTAGGCTCCACCCCCTACATTCACTTCTAGAATTGTTCCTGCCTAATTAAAGGGGCAGATCGCCTACCCAAAGTTACCAGTAACCTAAAGTTACCAGTAACCTGTATGGACTAAGAGAAAAGGATTTAACAGGTAAGACTAAAATCCTCTCTGTTTAAGCAAGTCTTTGTGTACCCCTCTGGCATACAAATGGTTAAAATGTGATGTTATTTTTATAATGATTTATCTCATAAAGAACTTTATTTTAGTTTTGTCTTTTCTATGCAGATTTTACCACAACATATTTATCATGGATCCAGTCACAATTCTTCTGTCAGCTGTTGTTGCTGTGTTTTTAATAACTGTTCTTTATGGAGAGAAAAGGAAATGTTATAAGAATTTCCCTCCTGGACCAAAACCTTTACCAATTATTGGAAATTTACACATAATAAATCGGAATAATCCACAGAAAACATTTATGGAGGTAATGTATCTTCCAATAAAATATTATATTAATCCCCTGGATGCTAGTGATGTCTCCAACACATTACATCCAGGGGGTTAAAAAAAGAAACAAAAGAGATGATAAGTAGAAATATTCCACTGTAACTCTGTCTCTTCACATATAAATATTATTGATTCTGGGGCAAATGTACCAATGTAATTGGGAGAGAGAGATGTAAAAGAGAGAGAGGGGCAAGGAAGAAGGGGGGAGAGAGAGAGAGACAACATGGAGGCAGACAGAAAGAGAGGGGCAACTGATATTGACAAGGGGAGAGATAGAAATAGAAGGCGGGGAGAGAGGAAAGGGTATATGATATGTACAAAGAAAGAAGGGATGAAGGAATTGTGATAGCTGCAATCTCACTTTTAACCCCTTAAGGACCAGTCACGCAACCGGCAGTTAAGAGCCACGGGGCATTTTTTTTCTCTTGAATCGATTTAGGACTCCCTGAATTCCATGACGTGCCAGGACCGTCATAGGTCCTTACGGCAAGTTCACCCATGATGGTCCTGGCACTTCATGGGTCCTTAAAGAGATAGTAATGTTTCATCATAAAAGCAGCTCCAATTAAGTATTTGGGCCGTGGAGGGTGTTATTTCAGTACTGTCAGAGTTGTAGTTCAAGAGTAATTGGATGATAAAGTATCCCCCTCCCAACCCTTTTACTGATGTAACACTGCTCACCTCAGAACAACAAGACTGTCCTGATGGATCACAGAGAGGGACAATCTTCAGTGAGCATAAGGAAAAACCTGTCAAGGGGGGCAGGGCTTTCATTGTTCTCCAGGTAAGAAGATTGTCCCTTGCTGTGAGCTGTCCGGTCAAGAGACCAGATTCCACATCTGAGGGGAGATGGCTTACACTAGGTAAAAGGGGCGGGAGGGGAAACTTTATCATTCAATTACTCTTGAACTACAACTCTGACAGTATTGAAATGACAATCTCCATGGCTCAAATACTATGAAGGTTAATTGGAGCTGCTGTTTTTGTGAATCATTGCTAACCCTTTAAGGGGTTACTCATTAACTATTTCAGTGCCACAAAACAATGACAACAAGAACTTTAGTGAATCCATTTCCAATTATGCCCCACTTGGGTAAAACAATATTTTCCTTACTCCAAAAAACAACTGAATTTATCCCTGTATCAATGTCTGCCTGTGTTAAAGTCACTTGTCATAATTCTCTATAATCTTAGCTAAAATTTAGTGTTTATGTTTTTGCACCAAAGGTGTATTCAATGTGCTAGGACCATCACAACTTTCGGCCCATTAATGGCTGACACATTCATGAGTTTTATGATCAAAGCACACCTGAAGGTGCACTGCAATCAAGCCGGGGGTCTAAAACTGACAGCTCCGAGACTGGATTGGTCAGCTTCAGCCTCTGTCTCAGCAAGCAGGTGCATATAATTGCTCACATGTGCTGGCTCTGTAATGAAAATTGAGCTGGTCCTCTAGGGTGAAATATTCTGGTCCACCTGGTCCTTAAGGGGTTAAACACCTTTTTCTAATGCAAACAAACGTATCTTAGACACTTCTGGGCCTTCTGTATAAAAGCAAACTGGAGTTGTTCTGGATTAAACTAACTGCACCTTAGGGGACAAATAAAAATTCCTAAATTTGCATGCATGTGAATAGAGCTTTTTGACCCCTTGAATGCTAGAGGGATCTCCAATGCATGGCTTTGCAAAGCATTGGAGACCTCTCTAGCATTCATTGGGTTAAAACACAGATTTAATGTAAAAGGATATTTTATTTGTCCCCTAGGTGCAATTGGTTTACTCCAGAATAACTCCAGTTTGCTTGTATACATAATATATAAATATAGGCCTTTATATATATAAACTCTCCTAATCCACTGTTCAATTCTGTTGCACATCGCTGTACTTTTTCTGGTTCAATAATATCTTGTTTTAGATCTGGTGGTGACTTCGGTTTGCGAAGAAAAGCTCTCACTTTTTCGCTAAACATCTCTCCAAATTGACTACTGAGAATGCAAATATAGTCAAGTTGATACCTTTATTGGCTAACTAAGCAGATTTAGGATGCAAGCTTTCAAGACCTCTTAGGTCTCTTCCTCTTAGCTTGTATTTCTACGGTTAACACAGTACCAGCTCTCATTTATTTTGAAATTACACTTTCAAATTCTATTCAGTCCTTTTTATCAAGCCAATAAATCATCCCCTGCAAAAGAATCCATCCAATTTTTTTGTAGTTATATGGTGTCATATATTAAGTAATAGTTCAACAGATCATATTTTACTAAGAGTTTGTGTCTATCTGTGTATAGCTTTGTATATGAGATTATAACTTGAAAATTTTATCCCAATTCCAAAACAAGATATTTGATGTCAAAAACTATCAAGTTCTGTTTTTTTTGCCCTTGCCATTGCCTGGTTTTGCATTTTGCTCTGTACCAAAAGAACCATGCAAAAGTTGCGCCCCACTACGTGTGACTTAGACCCTGCCCCAACACGTCTTACATCTGCATGTACTGAAACACTTGCCCCAGCCCTCACAAAAATAGTGGAGTGCTCACTAAAAACTGGAATCTTCCCGGATCCTCTAAAAGAAGCAGTGGTAAAACCCCTCCTAAAGAAACCCTCACTAGACCCAGACTGTATAGCAAATTACAGACCAGTATTCAACCTTCCATTTCTGGGGAAACTCATTGAAAAAGTAGTGGCAACTCAACTGGAGGCCCATCTATTAAGCTATAACATCTTTGATCCTTTCCAGTCAGGTTTCAGATGCCGCCATAGCACAGAAACAGCACTAGTCCGAGTGCTAAATGATCTCCTTTTGGCGAGAGACAAAGGTGATTACTCCATCCTAATCCTCCTAGATCTCTCAGCTGCATTTGACTCCATTGACCATGGGATTTTAAAAGCGCGCTTGCAGCACATCTGTGGTCTAGGAGGCACAGTTCTTAACTGGTTTAAATCTTTCCTCACTGGTAGATCACAGAGAGTAACATCAGGATCTTGCTCATCGGCACCAACAGAATTAGCTTGCGGAGTTCCACAAGGTTCCATCTTGTCTCCTACGTTATTCGCAATTTACTTACTACCACTGGGAGACATCATAAGAAGACACAGCCTAAGATATCACTGTTATGCAGATGACACACAACTCTACTTCTCCTTTGCTCCAGATACTAAAGACCCAACATGCCTCATCAACAGTTGCTTATCAGACCTCATAGAGTGGATGAATGCTAGTTGTCTTAAAGTGAACCCTGACAAAACAGAGTTACTCTTGGTGAGGGGACCCCGGGCAACAAGAATATCTCAGGATCACCCAACTGGCCTGGAACTTGGAGGCTCTGAACTCATTAGTTCAACAGAGGTACGAAGTCTCGGAGTGATGATTGACTCTGGACTGTCATTTAAACAGCAGATCTCTTCTGTAATAAAATCTGCCTTCTTTCATCTGAGAAACATATCCAGGATACAACACTTAATTCCACCGGATGATATGCCAACATTAGTCCATGCATTTGTGTCTTCTCTTCTAGATCACTGTAATGCACTTTACTTGGGCCTCCCAGAAAAAGAACTCCATCGCCTACAGACTGTACAAAATGCAGCAGCCAGACTACTGACCAATAAAACTCGCTCATGTCACATAACACCTGTTCTCCACTCCCTGCATTGGCTTCCAATTAAATGGCGAACATATTTAAAATTGGCCTGCTGACCTTCAAAGCCTTAAATAATCAAGGCCCACAGTACCTGAAAGAGCTCCTGACACCCTACATTCAATCCCGCTCACTGCGGTCAGCCAACAGATCCCTCCTGTCAGTGCCCAGAATAAAGACAGCCTCAGGTTCCCGGGCATTCAGCCACGCTGCCCCACATTTTGGAACTCTTTACCGTCCTCAATCAGAGAGGCACCATCACTACAGACTTTAAAAAAAAAGCTAAAGACCTATCTCTTTTATCAGGCATTCAGTCAACTCATGTGACGATAAGGAACCCTTAAATTTTATATCTGTTTATAGATTTGTAAAGCGCTTTGAGTCTCACGGGGAGAAAAGCGCTATAAAAATCACAAATTATTATTATTATTATTCTTGGCACACTTTCAAAGCCTAGATTTTCTTGCCTGAGTGTATGATGTTTGCTGTTGTTGAACCAAATTGTTCCAGCCATTGCCTTTTGTGAAGCTGTTGGGGTCCTTCTGTGTTCTATTAGCTTCAAGCAATTGTTCCAGATCATGTCCCTATTTTCTTCAATGTTTGTCCAAGAAACCAGGGGAGAGATTCACTAAGGCATGGTAAAGAGGTGATAAAGCGGAAATGAGTTCTCCATCGATATTGCTTCTCCAGTTCCTATATTATTGTACTAGTTGAACAGCCCGTTACACGGGCCACAGTGCCACTGCCACCCAGTCGCAGGGCAGTCACGCTCCTTCAGAGCGCCCATCTTTGTATCAGCCGTGGTGCGGGCAGTCTCTACTGCGCATGACTGTAGCACACGCAGCAGTGTCTACTGCGCATGTCGCGGCGTTACACACGATTTAGCGAATTATTATATAGGATGGAGCCAATGCACTAAGATTTCACCAGCTTTGAAGATCTTAGTGAATAGGCTCTATAGAATAACAAATTAACTGGTGAAGTGATGTCACTGGAGAAGTCTCCTCTACTTTATCACCTCTTTATCACGACTTAGTGCATAACCCACCCAAGTAGGGGAGAATTTAACCCTTGCAAAGCAATGTGTTGCGTGCCTCTCTGGAACTCAAAGGGTTATAGGTAAATGACAATATGCAAAATCGGTCAAAAGGAAAAACCCAGAAACTGACAATAATTAACAGTTAAAGTGTTAGTAACGTCCCAAAAAAATTTTTAATAGATGTGTAGAGGCTAAAAAAAGAATCACATTGCCACAAACCCCATCTCTGAAACCACTATGGTTTGAGAGATAATGGTAATCAAAGTGCCCCCCTTCCTCCCCTTCTCCTGACGTCCGCGTCTAGCTGACAGCAGGAGATCTCAGTCCGGGGATCAGCCAGCGTCTCTGCATCAGAGCTGAAATCCAGTTATTAGAAAATAATTATTTCATTGGAAAGGTCTACAAAGTGTGCTTGGTTTGCAAGCACACTTTGTAGACCGTTCCCATGAAGTAGTTCTTTTCTAATATCAGGATTTTGGCTCCTCTGAAGAGCCTCATCATGTCGGCCGACACGAATCTCCTTCTGTCAGCTTTACAGATGACATCAAGAGAACGGGAAGGAAGGGGGAACTTTGATTGCCAATATCTCTCAAACCATAGCGGTTTGAGAAATGGAGTTTGTGGCAATGCGATTCTTTTTTTAGCCTCTGCAAATGTGTTAAACATTTTTTTGGGAACATTACTAACACTTTAATACAACACAAATGTATTCCTGGCGGTGGGCCATTTCATCATGGATGGCCCACCGCCACCTTAAACTTAATATGGCTAAGACAGGGCTGGTGGTGTTTCCTCCTAAAACCCATCCACCAACCCCCTTCTCCATCACAATAGGAAACTGTGTTATACACTCAGCATCCAAAGCACTCTGTCTTGGGGTCATACTTGATTCTAAATTAACCTTCTCCCCCCATATCCAAGCTGTCACTAGAACTTGTCATTTCTTCCTAAAAAATATTGCAAAAATACGTCCGTTCCTCTGCCTATCAACAGCTAAAACACTATCTCAGGCACTTGTTCTCTCTAGACTCGACTACTGCAACATTCTACTCTCTGGTCTTCCTGCTTCTCATCTCTCTCCGCTTCAATCTGTTATCAATTCAGCCGCAAGAATCACCACATTTGCTCCCAGATACCTTCCATCTCATCTCCTCCTGAAATCCCTCAATTGGCTACCTATAAAGTATCGTATTTCTTACAAGATTCTCCTCCTCTCCTGTAAGTCACTCTGTTCTTCAGCACCCTCTTACATTTCTGCCCTTATCTCCCGCTACACCCCTTCCCGTCCCCTACGGTCTTCTCAAGGGTTCTTCCTGTCCTCTCCCTACACAACTCGAGCCATCTCTCGACTACAATCTTTCTCACTGGCTGCTCCTCGACTCTGGAATACCCTCCCCATCACTGTTCGCCAATCATCCACAATCACCACTTTCAAGCAACTCCTCAAAACCCACCTGCTCAGGGAGGCATCTCAATAGCAATGTCCTCCTTCTGCACACTGACAGTCACATCAGAATCCTTCTGCACTTCTTTCACCACACCTTGTACCTGCACTTATAATACTCCTCCTAGTGTCTCTGTTTGTCAATATGAATTCAGCCTAGATTGTAAGCTCCTTGGGGCAGGGTCCCTTTCCTAGTGTATGATTCCCTTGCTGCACTTTCCCTCACAAATAATGTAATGATTGTACTTAACCTTAATGCTCTTAACCCCAGTTCTGTCATTTTTGTATTGTATTATTTCAACTTCTGTTAAGCGCTGTGTACATGTATGGCGCTATATAAATAAAGATACATACATACATACATACATATAGTCCCAGTAAATTAAACTGTGGCTCTTTTTACTTTACAGCTCTACAAGAAGTTTGGGTCAGTATTCAGCATCCAGTTGGGAACAGAAAAGATAATTGTTCTGTGTGGCTACGAGACAGTGAAAGATGCCCTTGTCAACCATGCTGAGGAGTTTTCTGAGAGAGCCAACATACCAATATTTGAAATGATAACAAAGGGATATGGTAACTGCCTTGAAAACTGATTGCTCTTTAAAAGTGATACTAATTATTTTTCTGTTATTATGATATTTTTATTTGTTAATAGAGCTTACAGGTCAGATGTAGGCAACATTTACCTGTTGTAGGAAACTACAACCCCCACAACCAGCCAATCGTTACCGACCACTGCTGGGCTTAATTAATATTTCTTTAGACTGTTTAAGATATATTTTATTTTTTATGGAAATTAGAAAAAAATGATGGCTATCAGATTTTTTTGAAAATACCATACAATATGACAGTAAACTCACCCAGTTCCGCTCTTAAGACTGCCTTTTGCCTTTGGAGGAGATGGCTGAACTGAATGCAAAAAAAGAAAGGTAATAAATTACAGAATTGACAGATAAGACTCCAGACAATTTCTATTACCACAATTTTTTGAACATTGCACCCTTATATATTACAGTACAGTACAGGAGTCATTAAGATCTTCAGGCTAATAGGAATGTCCCATGTTATCCCCAATATAATGCAATGGCATGTTTTATTACTTTAGGTCAGCAATTGATTGGTGAAATGTCCTACATCAAAGGTGAAACAGGTGACAAACAGTACGTTCTGCTGTGCGGTACATTTTCTATGAAAATTGTTATCTCTAAGTATGGCATTGGAGTCAGAAATAAAGTGAGGGGTTTGGCCAGATACTGCCAGTTGTTTCCGGGGTGTGGTTAAAAAGAAGGGAACGTTAAACCTCCCAAAGAAGAAAATTGTTAGAATGAGCAGCCAGCTATCTTGAGGCTCAGTGACATGGCACTGAGAGGTACCACAGCCAGACAACACATCTGACGTGACAGTCAAGACAAATATAGACAAAGGGCTTATCTTAAAATACTGTTTCTATGTGTACCACTACATTTCCAAATTTATGTCAAAGCTCCATATGCAGTTTTCCACAACAAGGAGTCATGATGATCAGCATCTCTCTGAGAAACTGAATTGTCAAGGAATATAGATATAGATATACTTACTGAACCATTAGAGAGTTTCATTGTGGAGGATGAGAGGGAGAAAGTTAAAGCACAAACAACTTCTAGACAGCATAGTGAAACAGGAGGTAGCAAAGCATTTAGAACAGCAGCATGAATAGCTAAATCATCATCCAGAAATCCCAGTCTGATCACACTGCAATTCATGGGTCTCAGCAGGGGTGGAAAATATCCAACATTGTGGGTAGTGGTAGTGGTAGCACTGGTGGTGGCACATCTGTTTGGGAGTTGCTCCCTGAGTATGGGTTAACTGAAACACAGGAACACCATGTAGCTGCTAGGAGTAGTCCCAGTGCATGTGAGATGATTTCTACATACTTGTAGGATAGTTACATTCTAGGCAGAAACAATGACCCCATGGACTACTGGCCAGCATTGACACATACTGCAGTGGAAACATTTAGTTGCCCTCCAGCAAGTTTTGAGTCTGAGAGGGTTTTGAATGCAGTCGGTTACATCGTCAATGACTGAAGGATGCAGCTATCAAGCAGCAATGTTGGGAGAATAGCATTATTAAAAATTAACCAACTTCTCATACCATCCGAGTACCAGGTAGCAGAAACCATGCATAACAGAGAAAGCCATACCAAATATATTAACAGCAGCACAGATGATGATGAGGAGGAGTATGTATGTAAAGGATTGATACCATCAACTACAGTTTTGTCCACTGCTTTGACCAATAAGTAATGATTATCAATAATCTGAGAAGAAGGACAGCTTACATTTTACTCAGACATGATAATGGTAAAAACTGATGTAGGAATCTATATATAGATAAACATATCAGTTACACCATGCCATTCTTCTACCACCACTACATACAAATATGCCACATTCTAGGTTGTACCTTTTTTTTTTGTTAAATCTCTTGAAATCATGCTTCCCTTTTGCTTGAGCCTCACTACTCCATATTCTCGGGTTGGGTTTTTAAGTCACAGGTTTGGATTACTCTTGATCTGTGTTGACTTGTCACAGTTGGGTTAGTTTCACAGGGTCTTCGCTGTGATGGGCCGCGGGTAGCGGTCGAAGGGGTTTGCAGTGGTGGCAGTGAGTTTTCTGATCAGAGGGTTTGGGTTCTGATCCAGTCCTTGGCAGAATTTCCTACTCAGCTTCTCTAGGTGTTCGTCCAACATCTCGATGTCCAGCTCCCTGTGAAGGTCAGCTGTCCTTATGAAGCTTGGAGCTCCGGACGATATCCGCAGGGCCTTGTTCTGGACTCTCTGAAGACTCTTCCGGTGTCGCTCATGGCAAGTGATCCATGCTGGGGAGGCATACGTCAGGGTAGGTCTGATGATTGCCTTGTAGACGTTAATCTTTGTCCGTAGTGGCATGGACTTGGTCTTCAGGAGTGGGTACAGTGCTGCCATCTTTCCTGTTGCCTTCTGCTGGGTATTCTCAATATGGCTTCCCCAGTTGAGCTTGCTGTCCAGGGTCACACCGAGGTAACGGCTGCTGCTCTCCCACTTGATGGTCTCCCCATTGAGGCTGATGTGGGGGTGCTCCTTGATCTTCTTTCTGAGAGATATTTCAAGTTTGAGCTGTTATAATTTTTTAATAAAATATCTCTCAGCAGTAGGAGTGCTCTTGTTTTATTCGGGGACATAAACCCTGCAACATATATTTTTTAGATTTTAAATATTACTATCCCTTTAAACTTATTTTTGTCCTTGTTAGTTATAGGATAAATTGAGTTTTCTGTCCCAGGGATCAGTGGATGGTCCCTTTTGCTTTGTTGAAAACAGAGGCTTTAAATAACTGATGTCATGTGATACACCCTGCAGGAATATGTGCCAATGTCACTTAAGCAGGAAGTTAGTGTTGTGTGCAAAGGACAAAGGCACTCTGTTTGCTAACAATTTTTTCATGACATATGTTGCTGTAGGACTCACAATTTGACTTTCAGCTGCTTATTTCTCAGAAGAAATAACATAGTGATAGAAAATGTTGCAGTCATATGTGAAACATATGAGAAAAATTTGTTGGCAGTGGAAAAAAGGAGAAAACTTGTGAAAAAAGTGAAAAATACTTTTTTTGTGAATGGGCATGTGGAAAATTTTTCAGACTTTTCGCCCACACCTATTTATTTCACACAAGCATAGTATAAAAGGGTTCTGAGGGTTTCTGTTTTGGTTTAGTCTGGGGAAATATTCACAGGGATTTTTTTTTTCATTTTTGTTGACTGGGATAGGGGGGACAGTTAATAAATAAACAATTATTACATAAATTAAAAAAAGAGGGAGACAGGGACCCCACTGATACATGCTGTGACTGTGGCAGACTGATACTTGACAGGAATATTTTGTAGAGGTCAATTTGTTGGATGTAGACTTGTTGCTAGAGGCCCAAGCCCTGAGAAACAATTGATTTGTGGGACTTAAAGCGACTGTAATGTCCCATAAAAACATTTTATAGTTTTGTAGAGCTCAAGAAAATAAGAATAGTGCAAACCATATTTCTGAAACCGCTATGGTTTGAGAGAAATTTGCACTGAAAGTTCGCCCCTCTCTCTCCTTCTCCTGACGTTAGCTTCTAGCTGACAGCAGGAGATTCCGGTCCGGGGACCAGCTGACATCAGGAGAAAGGGAGAGAGGGGGGAACTTTCAGTGCCTATATCTCTCAAACCATAGCGGTTTGAGAGATAGGGTTTACATCATTCTTCTTATTTTTTCAGCTCTATAAAAGTATAAAACGTTTTTATGGTACATTACTGTCCCTTTAAGACCTGTTAGGCACAAGCCCTGAGGAATCAGTGATTTGTTGGACTCAGGTTTGTTAGATGCACAAGCCCTGAGGAATCAGTGATTTGTTGGACTCAGATGTGTTAGAGGCACAAGCCCTGAGGAATCAGTGATTTGTTGGACTCAGGTTAGTCAGAGGCACAAGCCCTGAGGAATCAGTGATTTGTTGGACTCAGGTTAGTTAGAGGCACAAGCCCTGAGGAATCAGAGATTTGTTGGACTCAGGTTAGTTAGAGGCACATGCCCTGAGGAATCAGTGATGATTTATTGGACTCAGGTTTGTTAGATGCACAAGCCCTCAGGAATCAGTGATTTGTTGGACTCAGATGTGTTAGAGGAACAAGCCCTGAGGAATCAGGGATTTGTTGGACTCAGATTAGTTAGAGGCACAAGCCCTGAGGAATCAGTGATTTGTTGGACTCAGATGTGTTAGAGGCACATGCCCTGAGGAATCAGTGATGATTTATTGGACTCAGGTTTGTTAGATGCACAAGCCCTCAGGAATCAGTGATTTGTTGGACTCAGGTTTGTAAGAGGCGCAAGCCCTGTGCAATCAGTGATTTGTTGGACTCATACAAGAGCGTAACCACTAGGGATGTGAGAACATTTCCACCTCAAAGTAAAATCAGTGAATAATGGTACTTCCCGCTAGCAGAAACATTTCCCATGAAAAGTGTAATTTTTCCACTTTATGCCTAGCTCATTCTATGGAAATCAACGAGAACATTGAATTTACACACAATACATACCAAATGTTATTTTATTTCCCAGAGGTTCCCGTTCATTGCAAAACAACATGTTGGAAACATGCCTAGCACCCAAAGGGAAATATTTCAATGCATATCCCTCTGGCACTCAAAGGGTTATTGTATAATTGTTCTATGCCTGGAATCAGCAGGTCGAACTAGATGCAGTCATGTAAGAAGTACTTGTGTGGCCAAGGGTTGGGCTTTTGGCCAGACACAGATTTACATCTCAGACTGCCTTGCATAATCTCTCTATGACCATCCACTGATCCCTGGGACAGAAAACTCAATTTATCCTATAACTAACAAGGACAAAAATAAGTTTAAAGGGATAGTAATATTTAAAATCTAAAAAATATATGTTGCAGGGTTTATGTCCCCGAATAAAACAAGAGCACGCCTACTGCTGAGAGATATTTTATTAAAAAATTATAACAGCTCAAACTTGAAATTTTTAGGTGCAATATCACAGTGGCCTGAACATTTACAGTGGTGCTGTTGCTACACCATACTATTGAGATTCATGGTCTACAGACCAGAGCAGTCCATAGGATGGTGTAGCAACAGCGCCACTGTAAATTTTCCGGCCACTGTGACATTGCACCTAAAAAATTTAAATTTGACCTATTATAATTTTTTAATAAAATATCTCTCAGCAGTGGGGATAACCTTGATTTACTCAGGGGGATAAACTCTACAGCATATATTTTTTTACATTTTAAGTATTACTATCCCTTTAACTGTCAGTTTACAATGGCTTTGGAGCCCCCTATACCATACAAGGAGTTAAATAATAGCTTTTAAAGAGGTATAGAAATTGGGGCAAGCTAGGTGAGTTTTAACTGGCTACAGCCATAATTCAAAATGACAGCACAGATGACACTCCCCTCAAAATGTGGATCTCTAGGCAGCGCCTACTCTGCCTAATGGAAAACCCAGTCCTCCTTATGGCCAAGAGGAGTCAATATATAAATCCCATAATGTTTGCCCTGACTGACCACTGCTTTCTGAATGATTGATGTAGCCTAGGGATCAAATATCACCAAAGGAACCAAAAAAATATTGTGCCGCCTCTTTCTTCCTAAATGCCATGCAAACACAAATGGAGCAATTTGTAGCAAAAATAGAAATAAAAGTTTATAAGAAATTAGTTCAATATTTAGTAGAGCTATAAATTGCAAAACCTGATATATATTCTTGCAGGGACATGTATTTTTTATTTTTATAGTATAATTAAATATCTTCATTCTACTCTACCCAGGTATTGTTTTTTCTCATGGTGAGAACTGGAAAGTGATGAGAAGATTCACTCTTTCAGCACTGAGAGATTTTGGAATGGGAAGGAAATCTATAGAAAACAAGATTAATGAAGAGAGTGATTATTTAGTGCAAAAGTTCAGATCCTACAAAGGTTAGTATTTGTTTATTCTTTTTTGTGTTATTATTACTTTGTTGGCATCTGTTCATATCATAATATATACGTGTGTGAGGCTTCTCTCTCCCCAGCTTATTTATGGTCGTCCTGGGCATCTTCATCTTGCCTAGTTCTGTAATTTGTGTTATGTTCTTGATTTGTCTGTTCTTTATGATTTTGACATGGCCAATCAGACCTGTAACCTCTTCTGCTGGGACCTGGCTTGTGTACTTTGCTCTCAATTTCTCTCACTGCTGCTGCCCTCTCTGGTTACCTTTGGAACTGCAATTGACCTTCCACTGAGACACTACTGTTTCTTCTGGTGCTACTCACAGTTCGTTTGTTTCCTGGAATCTTAGTTTTCTTGTGACTACACATTATACAGGCCCTGGGGTAGATATCTTGACCAGTAGATATCTTGACCAGCCTGGAATCTGACCTTGTGGTGTGCAGCTCTACCTGGCTTTGGCTGGAACAAGGCTACTCCATGGACAGTCAATTAACTCCAGCTACATACTCAAGTGCTGTCCCCTAAAGCATTGGTTTAGTCCACCCATTTTATATCCCATTTTACCCTCTCTGGGTGTCTCATGCTTCTTGATTCTGTGACAGATTTATGAACACTACAGGAAATGGCAACAGACCGCTGTGAGGTCTCAAAGGCAGTACTCTACTGGAGTAATATACCAGTTAGATTTTTAAGCTGGATCACAAATTAGACCCTAGATTACTAACCTATTACAATGTTGCAGCAAAGTTTGGATACTCCAGTTGTAGCCTTGCTGGTCACATCTCTACCTTCCAACCCAGTAATTCCCTCTGCTTCTTTCTCTCCACACAAGTTACCCTTACAAGATTATTTTGGTGGAACCCCAGGGAGTTGTGGGTTTCCTGAATCAATGTTCATTGCATTTATGCCATCAACCAAAGTAATTTTCCACTAGTGATAGTCAAACAGTCAAATTTTTGTTCTCCTGGGAATTTCTGAGAAACATTTTTTCACTGTCGTCCAATACAGGTCACTGGTACAATGGGAGGCGATCCGCCCCTTTAATAGGCAGGAACATTCATTCAAATGTATGCAGGGGATGGAGCCTCCCCTCCTACTTAAGCTGCATTCAGGCCAGAGCCAAGCCAGATTGATTTGTTCCTGTGTGCTGTGCACACAAGGTGGAGAACATCTCTCATTCAACTTTAGTTTTTTATTGTTTTCCTTCAAATATGGAATACCACCATTAGGCGGGTGACCGTGGCTGTGAATTGCCCTCTCCAAAGTGGCTAGTGCAGCTTCCAGGGATTTTTGGTGGACCTTATGCCCTGAAGAGGGAACAGCTTGAGTCAAGTAGCTTCCCTGTTGGGGGATTTTCCTCTGGTTAATTCCCTTTTAACATGGTTACCTGAAGACAGAAGTCCTGCAGAAAGGTGAGCCACCCTTTGAGTGCTGAAGGCCCACTTGTCCCCACAGTGTCCCTTCTCTGGGCTTGTATTTGGGAGTTCTCTTTATGCACTCCAGCACTCATAGGGTGTTTTTATTTATATTGCTTGTGTTTATGCAATTTCTGTGGTATTCCCTGGGTTTTGGAGCTTTGGGTTGTTATTCTCTCATGTTTTACATGTGCTAGAAGTGTGTTTGGTGTACTTTTTCCTTCAAGTGTACTTTATTAATATTTAATGTTCCGCGCCTTTAAGCGCGCTTTTTCCTGCATAGACGCCATTGCTCCTTTACTCTCTATGGGATTTCACAGTGTGGGACGTATCTCTGGAACTGCTTATCACAGCAACTTCAGAGAGGGCTCATTTTGTTGGTCTTCCCCTGCTCTATCATCCGGTAGCTAGATTCGGTGTGTTGGGAGTTTGGGGGGGCTTCGGGCACTGTTTTGGTGTACTTCTGAGGAAAACTACGTTTCCCATGAGCACCTGTTTTGCGCTCGTTTTCTGATTGTCTACCGTCGCGGCAGCCATCTTGTGGTGTTTTTCTCAGCGAGTATACTACGCAGGGACCGAGCCTTCTCTCCTCTCAGCAGATTAACCCTTCGCTGGCCAGATAAGTCCGATTTTAGGCATTTCTGGGGTGAAACTTTAATCTTTAACACTTTTACTGGGTGGTTTTTCTTAAGTGGTGTATGTCTGATGCTGTGAGCATGTCTACTCCACTGGAGTCAGGGGCTAGACCCAAGACCAAAGAGGCTGGGGTGACCATTTCCCCCATTGCGTTTTGCTCCTCTTGTCACTCTGGGCTGCCTAGAGAATTTTCAGGTCATTTATGCCCAAAATGTGCAGAAAGTCAGGATAGCAACCCTGGGCTTCCCAGCCATGCTATTGAGCCAGCTTGGGTAAAAGAGTTTAAAGCTGCCACTAGGGATCTCAGATCCACTCTTCAACTCTTTCCCTCTCAGGTTCAGGGGGCTCTGCAAGTCTGGCAGACCCCCTCCTCAATCAGGACCTCCCTGCCTAAGCCACAGGGGGCCCCTGATGTGTCTGATTCTTCTGAGGAAGAACTTTTGCAGGATTCTAATGCTGAGGAAGGCACTGTAATAGAATCTAATAGGTCCATTGGTGACCCTTATGAATGTGACCCTGAAGTTTCGGCTGAGGGTTTGATCAGAGCTGTACTTACTACGCTTAACCTTCCTCTGACTCAGGAATCTACTCATGATCCAACTGATGTTTTCCAAAAACCATCAAAGGCTGTGGTTTGTTTCCCTACTAAAACTACTCTTGCCCGTTTAGTCTCTGATGCGTGGAGGAATCCTGAAAAATCCTCTTCTGTGTCCAAAAAGTTTGCTAAACTTTATCCTTTTCCTGAGACTGAACTGGCAAATGGGTTCATCCTCCTAAAGTGGATGCTTCTATTTCTAGGTTATCCAAATCTACTGCCTTAGCTGTGTCTGATGCTTCGGCCCTGCAGGATTGGACGGACAAAAAGTTAGAGATTTGTCTTAAATCCATTTTTGCCTCTGTTGGCACTGCCATGCGTCCAACCTTTGCAGTGGCGTGGGTTAATAGGGCCATTGCGGCCTGGACTGAACAACTGGCTGAGGCGGTTCGCCAGGATGCACCAGTGTCTGAGCAGTTACAGTTTCTTGCTAATATGTTAGAAGCTCAAAATTATGTTTCTGATGCTGCTTTTGATGCTGTGCGCATGATGGCGAGGGCCTCTACTTCCTCTATAGTAGCTAGACGTGCTCTTTGGTTGAAAATTTGGTCTGCTGACACTGCCTCTAAGAAAGCATTGCTTTCTTTGCCTTTTCAGGGGTCCTTACTGTTTGGATCTGAGCTTAAGGAGATGATTAGCGAGGCCACTGGTGGCAAAAGTACTTTTCTGCCATCGGTGTTCAAGAAGAAATTTCCAGCCAAACGGTCCTTTCGTTCTTTCCAAACTGAGACACGCTCCACGTCCCAGACGGGTCCGTCCTCAACGCGCTCCTCCTCCAAGCCCAAACAGTCCTGGAAGCCCAAAGTTGCCCCCAAGGCCAAGACCTCCAAGACTGCTTCGGCATGACTCGCCGAACCCGGGTCCGCATCCGGCTGTAGGTGGACGTCTCCACATCTTTCGCCAGGTTTGGGAGGAGTCAGTGGCGGACCCTTGGGTTGTTCAGGTGGTATCAGAGGGATACAGGATCCCTTTCTCTTCTCTCTCTCCTTTTCGGTTCCATTTTACTCGTCCTTCTCAGGAGCCTATAAAAAGACGTCTGTTCGACGACGCTATTCAGGATCTTTTGGACAAAGAGGTCCTGGAATTGGTTCCACCAGAGGACACAGGTGCAGGATTTTTTTCCAACCTGTTCGTTGTGGCCAAAAAGGACGGAGGTGCTCGTCCTATTCTGGATCTCAAGGATCTCAATTCCTTTGTTGTGAGTTCCCACTTTCGTCAGGAATCTCTGCGTTCTGTGATAGCAGCAATGTCTCCAGGGGAGTTCCTTGCCTCCCTGGATCTTCAGGATGCTTACCTTCACATCCCTATTCATCCAGAGAGCAGACGGTATCTCAGATTTGCCTGTCACAAAGGCCACTTTCAGTTTTCAGCCCTTCCCTTTGGTCTGACTTCAGCTCCTCAGGTCTTTCAGAGGGTATTGGGAGCTTTGATAGCTGTGCTTCATCGAGATGGAGTCAGGGTGACTCCTTACATGGACGATCTGCTCCTGAAAGCCTCATCTGCGGAGATACTTCACCAGCAGCTGCAGTTGTGCATACAGACACTCAATCGCCATGGCTGGATTGTGAATCTGGACAAGTCAGACTTGGTTCCATCTCAGCAGCTCCTCTTCCTGGGTCTCCTGTTCGACACTCAGAAGTGCATGGTGTTTTTAACGGAGGACGTGGCTCATCAGATTGCTATCAGGGTGGCCAGGATCCTGGAACTGGACAGGGTTCCAGTACCAAAATTGTCCTCTCTGGTGGGGAAGTTTATTTCCACGATAGAGGCAGTGCCTTTTGCCATGGCACACACCAGAGGTTTGTGATTCAGACTTGCAGATCTCATCCAGATCATCAGCATCTCTCTGTATCGTTACCCCCTCATGTGGAGCTGAGCCTGGAGTGGTGGTTGGACCTGTCTCATCTCCTGAAAGGGCGGTTCTTTCGGGTCCCTTTCTGGACCACAGTCACGACGGATGCCAGCCTTCGGGGATGGGGGGCAGTACTGGGTCGTTTCAGTGCCCAGGGGAAATGGAGACTGGAAGAATCCCTTCTTTCCATTAATGTTCTGGAACTTCGTGCCATCTTTCTTGCCCTGGGACACTGGGAATCTCAGCTGGAAGGTTGTCCAGTCAGAGTGGAGTCCGACAACGCCACCGCCGTGGCTTACATCAACAGACAAGGCGGTACAAAAAGTCTCACGGCTTGGTTGGAGGTCAAGGCCATTTTATCTTGGGCAGAAGCTCATGTGCCAGTCATCTCAGCGGTACACATTCCAGGTGTAGACAACGTCATGGCAGATTTTCTCAGTCGCCACACAGTCGACAGCAGAGAATGGGCGCTTCATCCAGAAGTGTTTCACCTTATCACCCAGATGTGGGGGGTGCCAGTAGTGGATCTGATGGCTACCAGACACAACAGGAAGGTGCCAGTGTTTTGCTCCCGGTGGAGGGACCCTCTTGCTCTAGCAGTGGATGCCTTGTCAATCCCCTGGACGTTTCCTCTGGATTACGTCTTCCCTCCTCTTCCTCTATTGATCCGAGTCATCCAGAAGCTGAAGGTGGAGCGTTGTCCTGTCATCCTAATCACTCCAAATTGGCCTCGTCAGTCCTGGTATCCGGAACTGCTTGCCATGTCTGTGACGGATCCTGTTCCACTTCCTGCACGTCCAGATCTACTTCTTCAGGGATATCTGTGGAAGGAGGATGTTCAGCATCTCCATTTGATGGCTTGGAGGTTGAATCCTCAATTCTAAAGAAGAAAGGGTTTTCCTCTTCAGTGGTGTCCACGATGCTTAGAGCTCGCAAGCCTGTGTCTTCCAAGATCTATCATCGCATCTGGTCCACCTTTGTGGCATGGTGTACTGCTAAGGATCTGTCTCTCGATTTCCATCTTCCCACAATCCTAGCCTTTTTACAGGATGGGGTTGAGAAGGGACTCAGCCTGAGTTCTCTCAAGGTTCAGACTTCTGCTCTGTCTGTGTTTTTCCAGGAAAGAATTGCTATTCTCCCTGATGTTAAGGTTTTCTTCCAAGGAGTGGCTCATGTTCGGCCTGCCTTCAAGAGTCCTGCTCCCCAGTGGGACCTCAATTTGGTGCTGGGGGATCTCCAGAGACCCCGTTTGAATCCTTGGCTTCAATTCCTTTGCGTCTCTTGACCTGGAAAATGGCTTTTCTTTTGGCCATTGTCTCAGTTCGCCGGGTAGCAGAGTTACAAGCTCTGTCTTGTAAACCTCCTTACTTGGTGTTTCACAAGGATAAGGCAGTGCTTCGCACTTCCAAGGAGTTTTTACCCAAAGTTATCTCCGAATTTCACATCAATCAGGAGATTGTGGTTCCCTCTTTCTGCCCTAACCCTTCCTCTGACAAGGAAAGAGATCTCCATTTGTTGGATGTTGTGCGTTGTCTTAAATTTTATGTTTTATGTTCTATCAGGAAGTCTGACACCTTGGTCGTCATTCCTGAGGGGCCTAGGGCAGGGAGACCGGCATCCAAGGTAACTATTGCCTCTTGGATAAAATCTACCATTCGTGAAGCCTACAAACTGCAGAATAAGCACGTTCCCTTCAGGGTTACTGCTCATTCCACCAGATCAATTGGGGCCTCTTGGGCCTACAAGAATCAGACATCTGCTGATCAACTGTGCAGAGCGGCCACTTGGTCCTCTGTGCACACATTCTCGAAGCACTATCGTGTTGATGTCCTGGCCTCGGCTGATGCCAGCTTTGGGCGGAAGATCCTGGAGGCAGTCTTGCCTGTTTAGGACCTTCTACTCTGTGGTTCATAGTGCTCCTTCGCTGTTGAGCCCTGTTGGCTCTAGTTCGGTGTGCTGTGTTAGTTCGGGGGTTTGTTTTTCCCCCTGGTTGGTGTCTGTTGACACTTCTGTTTTTGGGCTCTATGATTAATTGGTTCATAGCAGTTCTGGTGACTTTAGGCCTTGCGCCTGGTCCTTGCCTTACTTCCCGCCTCAGGGACAGCTCAATGATTGTACATCCCATTGTACCAGTGACCTGTATTGGACGACAGTGAAAATAGGATTTTAGTCTTACCTGTTAAATCCTTTTCACTTAGTCCATACAGGTCACTGGTCTCCCACCCTGTCAAGGGACCATGCTTGGCTCTCCTGTGGCATTCAGTGGGAGACCTTCGGGCCATGCTCACAGGAGTCTTCCTTTTCCTTCTTACCTCTGGTCAGTTTAGTGTCTCAAATCAATCTAGCTTGGCTCTGGCCTGAAGGCAGCTTAAGTAGGAGGGGAGGCTCCACCCCCTGCATACATTTGAATGAATGTTCCTGCCTATTAAAGGGGCGGATCGCCTCCCATTGTACCAGTGACCTGTATGGACTAAGTGAAAAGGATTTAACAGGTAAGACTAAAATCCTATTTTTTTCTCTTTTCACCCATAGAAATTTTTTTTCTGTTTTTCTCTAACACTTGAAATGTTAACACTTGAAATGTTCTCATGAGATATTTTACATTTTCATATGTGTTTTCTTTATGGGGGATTTCCCTCCATCAGAAAAATAAGTAACCTTAACTGTTGAACAGTGTTAAGAGAGCCATAGAGCAGTATAGGCTAATTTAAAAGGAGAGAGAGAGAGAGAGAGAGAGAAAGAGGGAGAGAGATAGAGAGATTGAGACAGAGAGAGAGAGAAAGGACACTTATGAGCAGGCTTGCATAGCAATGTAAACCATGGAAACATTATGAGCAGTCTTGTCTGACAAGGTAAGCCTTTAAAAATATTGATGGAAGCCAATGCACTCCAAGCCAGGCCAGTTGCCACTGGTGCCTACAAAAAACATATGCTACCCATCTATGACATTATGGTATTTACTGCAAATTTAATTCCTAATGTTGAGTTGTCTGAGTATCATATGTCACAGCTGCTTCTGTATCCAGCTTTCCCATGATGACTGGTAGTAATGGTTAAAGGAGGAGTGTGATTGAGATCATTCAGCAGCAGTGAAATAGGACAGGTGGTACAAAAACAGAAAAGAGAAGAAAGCTCACAGTGCTTACTCACCATAAAATATCCATATCATATTATAATTTAATATAAGAATAAAGTTTGAAATATAGATAGCAGCAAGGAATGAGAGGGTTCTCCAGTCCCCCTAACATTAGGCCTAAACCCAAAAGTGAAAAACACATACAAAAAAGACAATCCTGCGCTCCTCTATATATTGTGAACATAAGTGCCCTGTATTTAGCATATGTAATAACTCTTAGTAAATCTAAGTGAAAATAAGTGAGAATTTTGTTCCACAAATTGGCCAATCCGCGTGTAAGCTTACCACCAACACCAAGGTATCTCACTTTGCGGTAAGTCCTACTCTAATACACCTATAAAGACCCTATCTGAATTAAAATTAAAATTAAAAACAGACATTCTCTGAAGAAAGATGTTATAATAAACGCGTCAGTGGGGACCCTTTAAATATCTTTTTGATTTCTTGTGGGTCCCAGTGTAATGCAATTAAAAACAACAGACATACAACAAGACAAAAAAAGCCAAATTAGGTGTAGAGGAAGGACTTACCTGATACATGGCCCATGAGGGCCTGCATTGAAAACTATGTTCCATTTATATCCTTCCCCACAAGTCATGTGAGGATTGGATGATACCAAACAGGCAAGGGGGATTGCATACTGGAACAGGCCAAAGAGCCTTGTTCTTAAAGGCCAAGTGAGAAAGAAAAAAGAATGGTGAAATAAAATGAAGTAATCATGTGTTTTTATATCTTTGTGAATAAATTGGATAAAATGAGAAGCTGCTTAGTTGAGCTAAAAGACGCGTTTATTATAACATCTTTCTTCACAGAATGTCTGTTTTTAATTTTAATTTTAATTCAGATAGGGTCTTTATAGGTGTATTAGAGTAGGACTTACCGCAAAGTGAGATACCTTGGCGTTGGTGGTAAGCTTTTTTGTAGGACAGGTGGTAGTTATGGTTATTCCTTGTATTAAAATAAACATACAGAATGTGAGAGGCTTCTGGGAATGAACAACAGCACAATAGTCTCCTCCTACCTACTTCCTCCCTCTGAGCTGCTCCTCCTACCTACTTCTTGAGGAGGGGTTTAAAGGGCAGACTGAGTCCTGACTCAGTTGTCCTTGTGTTGTTGTACAATACAGTTCTGTTTCCCTTGGGCTCTGTGTATGACCTAGCTAGTTTGACCATCCATTCTGGTGCTGACCTGTGGCTCCTTTGCCTGCTTCCATTATGTAGTGAGCACCCAATCTGGTGTGGATCTAAGGCTCTGGCTGGCTACTTGAACTGTGTATGACATGGCCTGTCTGTCCATCCATTTTGGTGTTGACCTGTGGCTTTGTCTGACCATTCTCCTTGTGCGTGCTGATTTGGCTTAGACATCCTTTCTGGTGCAAAACTGTGGCTCTGGCTGACTACCCACTCCGTGTATGAACTGGCTTGTCTGACTACCCACTCTGGTGTTGACCAGGGGCTCTGTCCACTGCGCATCCAGCATTCCAACGCTTCAGTGGATATCCTATCTGGTGCAAACCTGTGGCTCTGGCTGACTACCCGCTCTGTGTATGACCTGGCTTGTCTGACTATCCTTTCTGGTGCTGACTAGGGGGCTCTGTCTGTTTTCTCCGTGTGATGGTCCCCACTCCTCAGACACCCATTCTATTGCAGACCTGGGGCTCTATCAGACTCCGAGCTTACTGACTGCAGGCTGAATCAGTGCTAGTCCTTTGGGCGTTCCAAATTACTCGAGGCTCCAGTTGGCTGAGGCCTAGTCTTGGACAGTGTGGTAAATCTATTGGCGGACAGCTATTTCTGATACAGTGCTTGCCTCTTTGATCACCCTCTGTGTATTATCAGTTTACGTGCATTACTGTGATTTTTCTAATAAAAGATTGTTTTACTTTACCGTAGTCACACCTGGTTTACTCCTGGGAACCGTGACAATGAACTACTCATAGTGGCTTTATAGTTAATGTATCTATCCTTAAAACCGGGCGTTGTGACTTTAACAACGTCTGATTTCATTGTGACGCCATGATGATTTTTGATTGGCTATTGGCGATTCAAAATTTCTTTGCCACAATATTCAGCATCCTTCACCATGAGTAAGTGCTATATGTGTGAAACGCATTGATCCACGTTGTTGGTCCGTTACACCTGACTGCTATCCAATACAGAAGTATCTCCTGGCATGTAAATCTGGGTAGCAACTGTATAAGGTACTTTTATTGGATTCCCTTTGCACAAAAAAGCTACCAGACCATTGTGGTGAAATTACCTGTGTTGGTGCTGACTCAGTTCTATTTACTTCAATAAGCTGCAATTGGAGCAGACTGATACATGACGGGCTAAATTATTTTTTAGAGGATTATTTGTAGGACTTAGACTTAAATGAGGAACAAGCCCTGAGGAAACATTGATTTATAGGACTTAGGCTTGTTTGGCACAAGCCCTAAGGAAGCATCGATTTGTAGGATGCAGGCATCGTAGAAATGAGCCCCCAAAAATAGGCCTCTTTGTTTTTGTTTTTTTTTAGATAAAACACTGAGGGAAAAAATTCCCTAATGGCCTAGTGCCAGCAGTAACATGGGTGATGAATGAAGAAGATTCCACTTGCCATGACTAGCTTCAGTGATGTGCCTGAGGCAGTAGCAGAACCATAACTAGCCCCCATCTTGTCAGGTATATGTGGAGAAAAGAGGAAATTGTCCAATAATGCTTCTCCACCTGCCTTTCCTTCAAAATCCTAGGTGTGTTGTTACTAGAATAGAATTTTTCCCTTGAGAGCAGAACCTGTGCATCTGATTGGCAACTGCAATGTGCACAGTATGTGTGTGTGTGGTAAATATGGGAAGGACTGGGAACAATTTGCACATCTGCACTCACATCAAACATCTGGCACAACTCACACCAAACACCATGATGCTTAGGGTCCCCAATGTGAAATCCTCCCACCAGAAACCAATTTTCTCTGTCGTCCAATACAGGTTACTGGTAGCTTTGGGTAGGCAATCAGACCCTTTAATAGGCAGGAACAATTCTGAGAAGTGACTGCTGGGTGGAGCCTACCTCCTCTCCTTAGCTTGCAGCTAGCCAATCCCCAACCAGTAAGATTTGTTCCTTGGTCAAGACACAAGCAATGTGCTATAGTTTTAGCTTTTTTTATTTTTCTGATAGATATGGAATACCACTAATAGGCAGATTACCATCACTGACAGTTCCCATCACCCAAATGTGGATAGCTCAGTTTACCAGGTGCTTTTGTGGACCTAAGCCCTGGGGTGGGATCTTGGCTGCTAGTTCTTTCCCTATGAGTTGCCCAATGAGGCTTCTTGTTGATATATGGTAATCTGAAGACAGAAGACCTGCTGAAAAAGGTGAGCACCCTTTGAGTGCTGAGGTCCACATGTCCTATGCTTCCACTCCGCACAGGGGTCTCATCTGGAGTCCTGTTACATACTCATGCACTCATTGGGTTTATCTGTATGTCTGTGAGGTGTTTGGAGCAAGTTTGTGTGGTAACTTAACACTTTTGCTGCTGGTTAGCACCTTCTGTGGGGTTATTTGGCCACTTTCCATACTGGGACCAGTGTTTATTGGATCTACTCTTTATTTTAGTGGGCTTTTGAGTGGTTTACGTTTGGTTTTCACCTAGTTCATTTTATGTTCACGCATGTTTACCACATAGCTGCTATTGCTCCATTCACTTCTATGAGACTTTACAGTTTGGAACATATCTCTGCAGCCGTTCCACGTAGCCTGGTCAGAGATGGCTCATTTTGTGGGTTTTCCCTTGCTCTGTCATCCGTTCAACATTCTGTGGATGTTGGGGGCTTTAGGGGGCTTTGGGCACTGTTGGGGTACTCTGTCAGCAAAACTACATTTCCCATGAGTGCCGGCTTCACTCGCTCCTTTCCGATTGGCTCCCGTCGCGGAAGCCATTTTGTGTATTCGCAGATCGAGTTTCCTACGCAGGGCTTGGACTCTCCTTCTCTGCTCTGCAGTTTAACCCTTCACCTACCAGATAAGTCTTGTTTTAGTATTTCTGGGGCACATTAATTATCATACACACTTTATTGTGGGTGTTTTGATATTTTGACTGTTTTGACTCTTTGAGGATGTCTACTCAGTTAGACCTAAGACTAAGGATACTGGGGTGTCTGTGTCCCCCATTGCTCATTGATCCTCATGTCAATCAGGGTTACCTAGAGAATACTCAGGTCATCTTTGCCCAGCATGCGCTGCTGCCCCCGAATCCCCTGCTGGGGCCTCCAGCCAAGCACTAGAGCCAAAATGGATGAAAGAGTTTAAGGCTACTACCAGGGACTGCCGGTCCACCTTACAACTCCTTCCATCCACTTTACAGGGGGTCTTCCACTCGTTGCAGACCCATGCCCCTATCAGATCTTCCCCGCCTAAACCGCCGGGTGTACCTGATGTGTCTGATTCCTCTGAGGAGGAATTGTTGGTGGACTCTGATGATGATGACTGTTCAGCTGTTCCTTCATCTCAGTTTCTTTGGGACCCCTTTGAGGCGGACCCCATTCCTTCGGTTGAGGGCCTGATCAGGGCTGTGTTGTCCACCCTGAAAATTCCCTTGGTGCAGGGGGTGTCTTCTCACCCCTCTGATGTTTTCCAGGAGCCTGTTAGGCCCCATGCTTTCTTTCCACCTAATCCCACTCTTGACCGCTTGGTGTCAGAGGAGTGGAAATTTCCAGACAAGAAACTTTCTGTCTCTAGGTTGTTTGCTAATCTTTACCCGTTTTCTGAAACGGCCCTTACTCAGTGGGTTCATCCCCCCAAAGTGGATGCCCCAGTTTCCAGGCTTTTGAAATCAACTGCCTTGCCCGTGGCCGATGCCTCTGCTCTCAAAGACTAGACTGACAAGAAGCTTGAGACTTCTCTCAAGGCTATTTTTGCGAAAGTGGGCTCTGCCCTTCACCCTAATTTTGCTGCTTCATGGGTAAATAGGGCTGTGGCTGTTTGGACTGAACAGCTCAATTCTGCTGTCCGTCAGGGAGCCCCTACATCTGACATGTTGCGACTTCTCGCTAACATTGCTGAAGCCCAGCATTATGTCTCTGCCGCCCTGTTTGACTCTGTGCGTATGGTGGCCAGGGTGTCCACCATGTCTGTGGTGGCCAGAAGGGCTCTTTGGCTCAAGATCTGATCAGCTGACACAGCCTCCAAGAAGGCTTTCCTGTCTTTGCCCTTTAAGGGATCCTCCCTGTTCGGCCTGAGCTCAAGGATCTCATCAACGAGGCCACTGAAGGGAAAAGTTCTCACATGCCAGTGGTCCTGAGGAAGAAGGCGCCTGTTAAAAGGAATCTGCTTTTTCATTCCTTTCAGGCAGACTCATGCCAAATGACCCAGATGGTCCCTCAGGCTCCGCGGTCCTCCTCCAAACCTAAGACCCAAGTCCTCCACGAAGCCCAAGGCTTCCAAACCTTCTTCTGCATGACTCGCTGAACCCGGGTCCCCACCCTACACCACTACCTTTCAGCTTGGCAGGACTCTGTGGCAGACCCTTGGGTGCTACAAGTGGTGGCCTCGGGATACAGGATTCCCTTCACCTCTTTTCCTCCTCCAAGGAGCTTTGTTTCTCGTTCTCCCTTGGGAGCAGAAAAGAGATGCCTTTTCGAGTATGCTATTCAGGCCCTGCTGGACAAGGCAGTCCTGGAGCCAGTTCCCCCTCAGGAGAGAGTCTTTGAATTCTACTCCAACCTCTTTGTAGTTTCAAAGAAGGATGGGGGCTGTCACCCCATTTTGGATCTGAAAGCTCTCAACTCTTTTGTGGTCAGTTCCCAGTACCGACAGGAGTCTCTGCGCACGATGGTGGCAGCCATGTCTCCTGGGGAATTTCTGGCCTCTCTGGATGTTTAGGATGCCTATCTGCACATCACCATTCATACAGAGAGTCTGCAGTATCTTTGCTTTGCCTGCGACCGAGGGCACTTCCAGTTTGCCTCCCTCCCCTTTGGCCTGACCACGGCTCCTCAAGTCTTTAAAAAAGTCCTAGGAAAATTGATCTCCCTCCTACATCGGAACGACATCAGGGTGACTCCGTACATGGACCACCTCTTACTGAAGGCCTTGTCTCTGGATCTCCTTCACCAGCAGGTGCAGGATTGCATTCATGCTCTCTCCCATCATGGGTGGATCATCAACTTGGACAAGTCAGACCTTGTCCCTTCGCAGAAGATGGTCTTTCTGGGCCTCCTCTTCGACACTCAGAGAGATATGGTGTTTCTGACGGATGCAGTGGCTCATCAGATTGCACTGAAGGTCCAAGCTATCCTGTCTCAGGATCCGGTTCCAGCCAAGAAGTTGTCTTCCTTGGTGGGGAAGTTAATTTCCACCATAGAAGCAGTTCCGTTTGCCATGGCTCACACCAGGGAACTTCAGAGGTTTCTGATCCTGGCCTGCAGGGGCCATCCAGATCTCCTGGAAAGATCCCTGTCTCTCCCTCTTCACGTGGAGCAGAGTCTCTTGTGGTGGCTCAACCTGAACAATCTCCTGAAATGCAGACCCTTTCTGGTGCCCTTCTGGACCACAGTGACAACAGCCTCTCTGGCTGGGGAGTGGTGCTGGGGCACTTGAGTGTTCAGGGCCGGTGGTCTGAGGAAGAATCTCTCCTTCCCATCAAAGTCTTGGAGTTTCGGGTGATATTTCATGCCCTACATCACTGGACATGGCAAATGGAGGATTTCCTGGTCAGGGTACAGTTGGACAACTCCACAGTGATAGCTTACATCAACAAGCAAGGCGGCACAAGAAGTCTCGTAGCTTGGCTAGATGTCAAGGCTATTTTATCTTGGGCAGAGGAGTATGTCCCTGCCATTTCCGCAGTTCATATTCCTGGAGTAGACAACGTTCTGACCAACTTCCTCATTCGACACACAGTGGTAGCAGAGAGTGGGAGCTGCATTCAGAGGTGTTCAACCTCATCATCCAGTAGTGAGGTCTTTCTTGCATCAACCTGATGGCAACTAGGCACAACAGGGAGGTGCCGACGCTCTGCTCTCGCTGGGTGGATCCCATGGCTCTGGCAATGGATGCCTTGTGGATCCCGTGGACGTTTCCTGTGGCTTACATCTTTCCTCCTGTTCCCCTGTTGAACAGGGTTCTTCAGAAGCTGAGACTGGAGTGCTGCCCAGTCATTCTGATTGCTCCATACTGGCTCCGACAGGCCTGGTGTCTGGAGCTTCTGGAACTCCCAGTGGCGGAACCTCTTCGACTCCCCCCCCCCCCCGTCCAGACCTTCTTCTACAGGGATACCTCTGGAAGGATGACATTCATCGTCTGGCTTTGACAACATGGAGATTGAATCCTCAATTTTGAATAAGAAGGGATTCTCTTCTGGTGTGGTGGCTACTATGCTTAGTGCCCATTAACCTGTTTCCTCTAAGGCCTACCATCGTGTTTGGTCTACCTTTCTATCTTGGTGTGCTGACAAAGACCTGTCTCAGGATTATAACCTTCCTACAGTTCTTTCCTTCCTCCTGGATGGTGTGGATAAGGGTCTCATTCTGAGTTCTCTTAATGTTCAGACTTCTGCGTTCTCTGTCTTCTCTCAGAGGCACCTTGCTATCATTCCTGATGTCAAGGTTTTCTTCCAGGGTGTTGCTTATATCCGTCCAGTGTTTAAATCTCCTGCTCCTCAGTGGGACCTTAACCTGGTCTTGGGAGTGCTTCAACTCCCTCCTTTTGAGTCTTTGGCTACCATTCCTCTACGTATGCTGACATGGAAGATGGCCTTTCTCCTGGCAATTGTTTCTGTTCGCTGAGTTGTGGAGCTGCATGACCTGTCTTGTAGACCACCCTTTTTGGTCTTTCACAAGGATAAGGCAGTGCTTCGCACCTCACAAGAGTTTCTCCCGAAGGTGGTGTCTGAGTTCCACATTAATCAGGAGATTGTGGTTCCTTCCTTCTATCCTAACCCTACTTCTGACAAAGAGAGGGATCTTCATCTGTTGGATGTTCTTCATTTTCTCAAGTTCTATGTTCATCACACTGAGTCCTTGCGGTGGTCTGACACTCTTTTAGTCATTCCTGAGGGTGCTAGGGCAGGGAAGCCTGCTTCCTATGTAACCATTGCTTCTTGGATCAAGTCCACAATTCGTAAGGCTTACGAACTTCGGAAGAAACCTGTTCCCTTTAGGGTAACGGCTCATTCTGCGAGGTCCATTGGGGCTTATTGGGCCTACAAGAACCAGGCATCAGCTGATCTGTTGTGCAAGACAGCCACTTGGTCATCTGTGCACAACTTTTCTAAACACTGTCATGTGGATGTGCTGGCATCGGCTGATGCCAGCTTTGGGAGAAAGATCCTGGAGGCAGCTTTGCCTGTCTAAGATCTCCTTGGTCTCTCAGTACTCTTTTACTTTTGATCCCTGTTGTCTCTAGTTCAGTGTGCTGTATTACAGTTCATGGGGTTTGTTTTTACCCTGTTCAGTGTCCGTTGACACTTTGCGGTTAGTGTTGAGCTATTTATGATCTGTAGGTTCATTGGTGCTCTGGTGACTTTGGGGTCCTGCGCCTGGTCCTTGCCTTTCTTCCTGCCCTGGGGAACTTAATGGTTGGACATCCCAAAGTTACCATTAACCTGTATTGGATGACAGAGAAAATATGATTTTAATCTTACCTGTTAAATACTTTTCTCTTAGCCCATACAGGTTACTGGTCTCCCACCCTGTCAAGGGACCATGCTTGGCGCTCCTGCGGCAGAACGTGGGGGTCCTTTCGGGTTCATGCTCACAGGAGTCTTCCTTTACCTAGTCAATAGTTTGCAAATCTTAATGGTTGGGGATTGGCTAGCTGCAAGCTAAGGAGGTAGGCACCACCCAGCAGTCACTTCTCATAAATGTTCCTGCCTAGTAAAGGGGCTGATCGCCTACCCAAAGTTACCAGTAACCTGTATGGACTAAGAGAAAAGGATTTAACAGGTAAGACTAAAATCCTATTATTGCTGCTGTCACTATGCCCCTTGTCCATTCCCCTCTAAGTTCATATGACAACTTGCAGACTGTTTGATAATAATGATGAACCCTCCCTGCCACCACCATAGCATATTCTGTGGGATGGAAGCTCCTCAGATGCTGCTTTATGTCCTGGTTGTAATTATCCTCCACATTACCATGTGTGATCAGTGCACCACAGAGTGTGCAACGGGTGGATATAAAAAGGCCACATCCTGACATTTACTGAATGGCTATAAACCAATCAGGGAGGTAAAGATGAAAGAGGTGGATTGCCAGAAGTTGTAGTTACCCTAGAACAAGAAGGTGATGGCAAACCAGATGTTTCGCTCACCATCAAGCTTACAACCTCTGGCAGGGTTTCTCTACTCTTCCTCATCTTTGATCTCCACTTCGCCTCTTGTTGCCTTTGGAGAGAGTCAGGGGGTACAGAAACTGTGATGCCCGATTTCTTTGGTGAGTGTTTGGGTTCAATATGTTTCACATAAATATCATGGTGTCTGTGTTTCTTGTGTGTTATCAGGGTAGTTGTGTCTTGGTGCGTTCCCTCCTTTTCCCTTTTCACGGACTTGTCACAAATTGTGCACAGTGCCATTGGTGATGACTGCACTGTGCCTGCCCCAAGAGAATAATAGTCCCACACCCAGGACCTTAGGGGGGAGGGGAAAGGTGGAGAAGAATAGTTTCACGGTTTGTTATGACTCTCAGACACAAGTTTTAGGTAAAAATTAATTTTATTGAAATAATTAAAATGATCACTTAGGATGGCAATCACATACATATATAAATCATGAGAAATAGCAAAGACAGAATGCAGACTCTACCGGTCCTGTCAATATACCGGACAGGACAGTCTGAGATATATAAATATTAGGCTCTACCGGCCTTGCCAATACCGGGTAAGGCAACCTGCAGATGGAATAGCATAACGGTTCTACCGGCCTTACCTAATTACCGGGCAAGGCAGCCCCAATAAGTACACAGTGTAGGCTCTACCGGCCCTGCCAATACCGGGTAAGGCAACCTCAGATGGAATGTGGCAAAAAGGTTCTACCGGCCTTACCAATACCGGGCAGGGCAGCCCAGAGATATCAATAGCAGTCGGATGATAATGGCAGAATGACAGGATCGTAAGCAACCCAGTGTCCGCACACTGAGACCAACAGGGGAATCGTATAGCCGCGAGGCTTAGGAGCAAACCAATGTCCTCACACTGGAGTAACAAGTGAATCATATAGCCGCAAGGCTTTGGAGCAAACCAGCGTCCGCACACTGGAGTAACAAGTGAATCATATAGCCGCAAGGCTTTGGAGCAAACCAGCGTCCGCACGCTGGGACCAACTACTGAATCGTATAGCCGATAGGCTTTGGAGCAACCCAGTGTCCGCACACTGGAGTAACAAGTGAGTCATATAGCCGCAAGGCTTTGGAGCAAACCAGTGTCCGCACACTGGAGTAACAAGTGAATCATATAGCCGCAAGGCTTTGGAGCAAACCAGCATCCGCACGCTGGGACCAACACTGAATCGTATAGCCGATGGGCTTTGGAGTAAACCAGTGTCCGCACACTGGAGTAACAAGCGAATCGTATAGCCGCAAGGCTTTGGAGCGAACCAGCGTCCACACGCTGGGACCAACTACTGAATCGTATAGCCGATAGGCTTTGGAGCAAACCAGTGTCCGCACACTGGAGTAACAAGTGAATCATATAGCCGCAAGGCTTTGGAGCAAACCAGCGTCCGCACGCTGGGATCAACACTGAATCGTATAGCCGATAGGCTTTGGAGCAAACCAGTGTCCGCACACTGGAGTAACAAGTGAATCATATAGCCGCAAGGCTTTGGAGCGAACCAGCGTCCACACGCTGGGACCAACTACTGAATCGTATAGCCGATAGGCTTTGGAGCAAACCAGTGTCCGCACACTGGACCAACAGGGAATCGTGCAGCCGCGAGGCTTTGGGAGCAAACCAGCGTCCGCACGCTGGGACCAACCACTGAATAGTGTAGCCGATAGGCTTGGGAGCGAACCAGTGTCCGCACACTGGACTAACAACTGAATTGTGTACCCGCAAGGCTTTGGAGCAAACCAGCGTCCGCACGCTGGGACTAACAAGCAATGTCGCCGACGCGACCAGGCAGAAGGTCGCCAGGATACAGGAGACAGGCGATGAGATGACAGGAACCAGCAGCGATCAGTCAGGTCAGGAAACAGCAGCGAAGAAGGTCAGCAGGAACTGCATCACCAGAGTACTAGGCCGGAACCAGGACTGGAACAACTCAGCATGCAGGGGACACTGGAACAGTTGAAATCAGGAACTCAGGAACACTGGAACAGAGGCCCAACTATCACTGGACCTAGTGATAGCAAAAGGTCAGAAACAACACGAAAGGGCACTCAAAGGGTGCCCAATACAGGTTTAAATAGGCAATATGAGGCGGGCTATATGCAGACAGCCAATAGAAGCCCCTACTGGTGACAGACAAGGAAATGCAGCAATCACGGGCACCGCGATAGTACCCCGCTTTCAAAGACCCCCTCTCCTAGAATAGGGTCTAGGTTTCTGTGGGTATTTGGCATGAAAGACCCTAGTTAGCCTAGGTGCATGAAGGTCCTTACTATCCACCCATGATCGATCTTCAGGACCATATCCTTTCCAATGTACCAGGTACTGCACCCTTCCTCTAAGCCTACGGGAATCAATAATGCTCTGAACCTCGTACTCCTCCTGACCCTCGACCTCAACAGGTCCTGGCACCACAGGTGTGGTAGTATAGCGATTGCAAACCAGAGACTTAAGAAGGGACACATGGAACACATTATGGATACGCATGGATGCAGGTATGTCTAGTGCGTAGGAGACAGGGTTAATTTTGCGAATAACTCTGTACGGACCAATAAACCGGGGAGCCAACTTATTAGACGGAACCTTCAGCTTGAGATTTCTGGAGGAAAGCCATACTCTATCCCTAACCTGAAAGGAAACTGCTGGAAGCCTTCTGCGATTGGCATGGCGCTGATGACGCTGAAATGACTGACCAAGTGCCCTCTGAACTTGTGCCCAAGTGGAACGGAGTTGCTCGATATGCTCATCCAGAGCTGGAATCTGTTGCGTCTTAAATGAATCTGGAAGCAAACAGGGCTGAAACCCGTAATTAATCAGAAACGGGGAGCTCCCAGATGAAGAATTGACCGCACAGTTCCTGGCGAACTCTGCCCAAGGCAACAAGTCGGACCAATTATCATGATGGTCAGTAACGAAACAACGGAGAAATTGTTCCAAGCCCTGATTAGCTCGTTCAGCGGCTCCATTGGTCTGGGGATGGTAGGCAGAGGAGAAGGACAGCTGTATGCCCATCTGTTGGCAAAATGCCCTCCAAAACCTAGACACAAACTGGCTCCCCCTGTCGGACACCAGTACCCTGGGCACTCCATGCAACCGGACTACTTCTCTGGCGAACACAATTGCCAATTCCTTAGCTGAAGGAAGGCCACGGAGGGGCACGAAATGAGCCATTTTAGAAAACCTGTCCACCACCATGAATATAAAGGAATACCCTTTAGACATAGGCAATTCTCCTATAAAATCAATGGAAACATGAGACCATGGGCGTTCGCCATTAGGCACCGGTTGAAGCAAGCCCACTGGGAGATGTCTCGGGGTCTTAGCGCGGGCGCAGGTGGCACAGGCATTAGTAAATTCGGCACAATCATTTCTCATGGAAGGCCACCAAAATAACTGAGAAAGGGACCATAACAGTTGGTCTCTACCAATATGTTCCGCAGCCTTAGAGGAATGGTACGTTTCTAGCAACCTAGTACGAAATGGTTCAGCGACAAAACATTTGCCCACTGGAGTTTCATGGGGAACGGACCCCTGAGAGGCCAGGATCTCTTCCCCTAAAGGAGAAGTGATACTCGTGCGTATAGTAGCCAATATTCTATCGGGTTCGATGATAGGTGCTGGTGCTTCCACTCTGTCACTGTCGGCCTCAAATTGTCTTGACAGTGCATCAGCCCTAACATTCTTTGATCCCGGTAAATATGATACAATGAAATTAAATCGGGACAGGAACAGTGCCCATCTGGCTTGACAAGAGGACAATCTCTTGGCCTCCGAGAGATAAGTAAGATTTTTATGATCTGTTAGGATTAAGACAGGATTCTTAGTACCTTCAAGCAAATGACGCCATTCCTTAAGAGCGAGGATAATGGCCAATAATTCTCTGTCACCTATCTCATAGTGGCTTTGAGTGACAGTCAACTTTTTAGAAAAAAACCCACAAGGTCTGAGTGTTCCACCTTTATCGTGTCGTTGCGAAAGTACTGCCCCAACCCCAATATCTGAGGCATCAACCTCTAACGTAAATGGAAGTAGAGGATTGGGGTGGGATAACACAGGAGCCGCAGCAAATGCCAGCTTCAATTTCTCAAAGGCTTCCTCAGCAGATACCGGCCAACAAGAAGGATTAGCACCCTTGTGCGTAAGATCGGACAGAGGTTTGATAATGGAAGAAAAGTTCTTAATAAACCTCCTATAATAATTAGCGAAACCCAGGAAACGCTGTATGGCTTTAAGACCCTTGGGTTTTGGCCATTGTAGGACAGCTGACAACTTTTCTTTGTCCATAGCAATGCCATCATTGCCAATTATGAACCCCAAGAATGGCACGCTGGTTCTATGAAACTCACATTTTTCCAATTTACAAAATAATTTGTTCTCACGGAGTTGTAGCAATACTGCGGATACATCTTTGATGTGCTATGACATGTTTTGGGAGTAAATCAGTATATCGTCAAGGTACACCACAACACGTGTCTGTAACATATCTCTCAGAACATCGTTTATTAGTTCCTGAAAAACTGCGGGTGCATTACACAGCCCAAATGGCATCACTAGATACTCGTAGTGCCCAGATCGAGTATTAAAGGCAGTTTTCCACTCATCACCTGCTCGAATGCGAACCAGATTGTAAGCGGCCCGTAGGTCCAATTTGGTAAAAATCGAAGCGCCCTTAAGCCTATCAAAAAGCTCGGTGATGAGTGGTATTGGGTATACGTTTTTTGCCATTAGTTTATTCAAGCCCCGGTAGTCAATACATGGTCTTAATTCGCCATTTTTCTTTTTTACGAAAAAGAACCCAGCCCCAGCTGGAGAGGTAGATTTTCGTATGATCCCTCTAGCAAGGACATCAGAAATGTAATCTTCCATAGCGTTATTTTCCTCACAAGATAATGGATAAGTGCGTCCCTTTGGAGGTACTGCTCCAGGATGCAATTCAATGCAACAATCATAAGGTCTGTGCTGGGGTAGTATACTAGCCTCTCCTTTGCTAAAAACATCGCCAAACTGTTGGTAAACATCCGGTATAGCAGAGGAGGTGCACAGGACCCTAATAGGCTGGATGACGCACTTGTCCATACAAAACGGGGACCAAGCAGCAATTTCACACTTTTTCCAATCAAATTGTGGGTTATGTAACTGTAACCACGGAAATCCCAATATTACAGCATGGTGAGGAGAATTAATAAGTTGGAACTGCTGCTCTTCTCTGTGAAGTGCCCCAATAGTCATAGACAGTGGCATAGTTTCAAATATAACCTGAGGCGGTTCTAAGGGTCTGCCATCAATCGCTTCAATAGCCAAGGGGTTTTCTCTTTCAATGCGTGGAACTCCGTGCAATTCGGCAAAGGTATTATCCATAAAATACCCTGCTGCACCAGAGTCAACCAGGGCCAAAACCTCCACAGAGCATTGTGCCCAAGACAATACCACCTGTGGGGACGATTGTACACCACCTAGGGCCTGTCCCCCAAGGTACCCTAGGTGTGTGCGTTTCCCGGACGTACCGGACAGAAATTTAGCAAGTGCCCGTTTTTACCGCAGTATAAACACAACCCTTGTTTCTTGCGATATAGTCTCTCTTCCTTGGTTAGTCTAGTGAAACCTACTTGCATAGGTTCACTTGTTTCCCGTACTGGTTCACTAGACTTCAATACCAGGGGAGGGATGGGTGGGCAAAACATGCTACTAGGCTCATTATTTTTTGACCGTATCTTACGATCTCTGGCAGTTGATCTCTCACGTATTCTGGAGTCAATTAGCATAACATACTCAATGTAATCATCTAGGTCAATAGGTAGATCTTTAGCAGCGATTTCGTCTTTAATGTGGTCATTCAGGCCTTGAGCAAAAGCTGCCAATAATGCCTCGTTATTCCAACCTACCTCTGCTGCCAATGTGCGGAATTTGATGGCATAGTCGCCCACTGTACGCCTGCCCTGTTGTATCTCCATAAGACGTTTGGCAGCAGAGGTGGTTCTACCAGGAGGCTCAAACACTCTTCGAAAGGATTGCACAAATTCTCTAAAGTTCTTAGTGCAAGGTTTAGCATTCTCCCACAAGGGGTTAGCCCAAGCCAATGCTCTGCCAGTGAGCAGCGATATCGTGAACCCCACTTTACTACGATCATTGGGGAATGCGTGTGCCGTCAATTCCATAAAAATTTCAAGTTGGTTGATGAACCCTCTGCAGAGACTAGGGTCACCATCATATCTTAGCGGCAAGGGTGCAGAAGCCGTTAACCCTTTAACAGTACCCCCTAGGGGCCTGGTATCACTTTCCGGTTTCTGACTTAGCGAGACCACCGGGCTAGAGCCAGATTTGTCAGCGAGTACCGTGCGTTCAAGGATCGTTTGAATTGCAACCGCCAACTGATCCAAACGTTGCTCGTGCATATCCATCCTCCAATGGATATTCTGTGCGTTACCTTCACATTTGCTGTCTGAGGTCATGGCCCTTTCGTACTGTCACGGTTTGTTATGACTCTCAGACACAAGTTTTAGGTAAAAATCAATTTTATTGAAATAATTAAAATGATCACTTAGGATGGCAATCACATCCTATATAATAATTCGCTAAGTTGTGTGTAACGCCCGACATGCGCAGTAAACACTGCTGCGCGTGCGGCAGTACAGACTGCCCGCGCCGGGGCTGATACAGAGCTGGGCGCTCCGAAGGAGCGTCCAGCTATGTATCAGCAGTGGCGCGGGCATTCTCTGCTGCGCGTGACTGCCCCGCGACCGGGTGCCAGAGGCACTGTGGCCCGTGTAACGGGCTGTTCAACTAGTACGGTATAATATGCAGCAGGAATTGAGGACTGAAGGAAAATGACTGTAGAAGAAACATTTATATACAAATGAGCTAGGGCTGAAATAGAGTCTAGGGTTCAAAAAGTTTGTTACTGTTTTTGTTTTGTGTTGCGGGGTGTGCGTACAACGGTAGTTTGTGTGTTAGTGTGTGTATAACAGTAGATTGGTATGTGCATGTGTTTATATAGCTGTAGTTTGGTGTGTGTATAGAATGGTAGCATAGTGCGTGTGTGAGCTTGCCCATGTAATGGTAGTTTGGTAGTATATGTGTGTGTGGGGGGGGTGACAGTAGTGTGTGTGTGTGTATAACCGTAGTATGGGTGTAAGCTCTCACGAGCAGGGCCCTCTGATCCTCCTGTTCTACACATCTGATTGTACTATTTAATACCTCTGTATGTCTATTCCCCAATTGTACAGCGCTGCGGAATTAGTTGGCGCTATATAAATAAAGAATAATAATAAAGAATAATAATAATATGGGTGTATAACCATAGCATGCGTGTGTGCGTGTGTATATGTATATGTGTATATTAGTGATGATCGAGCACCCCAATGCTCGGGTGTTCGGGTGCTCTGACCGAGCGCCCCCGGAGGCTCGAGTGCTCGGCCGAGCACCCGAGCCCCATTGAAGTCAATGGGAGGACTCGAGCATTACACCAGGCACCCCCTGCTCTGATGAGGGGAGGGTGCCTGGTCCATAGGAAAAGGGCAGAAAATGATGGAAACACCACAGAAATGGTTCAGGGACAGCATAGGGAGGATGTCTGGATGCATCTTGGACTCCAACGTCGCTGCTGGGAACGATGTTTCGCCCGTAGTACGCCATTTTTACAGACTGACCGTAAAACACACAAAAAGGAAGATAAAAACGAAAAATTGTTACCAAACAGTATTTGCTGTATATTTACTTGTATATCATCTGCAAATTCTGCAAAAAATGTCATCGATTTTTCGGAACTGGGGCCATGATTAAGAGGGAAACGTGCGCAGAGGCAAATTCTCCTAAAATTTCCTCGATTTCTCTGAACTGGGGCCATGATTAAGAGGGAAACGTGCGCAGAGGCAAATTCTCCCAAAAATTTCCTCGATTTTTCTGAACTGGGGCCATGATTAAGAGGGAAACGTGCGCTGAGCCGACCATCTAAAACATTATGGGTGAGGGTCTTCTGCGGAGCTGACCATCCTAAACATTATATGCGAAGGCCCGCTAGTGAGCTGACGCTATAAAACATTATATGAGAGGGCCCGCTAGAGAGCTGACCCAATAAAACATTATATGAGAAGGCCCGCTGGTGAGCTGACCCAATAAAACATTATATGAGAAGGCCCGCTGGTGAGCTGACCTATACAAAAATTGTCAAACAGCGCCCGCTGGTGAGCTGGCCCTATATAAAAATTATATCACAGGGTCCGCTGGTGAGCTGGCCCTATATAAAAATTATATCCCAGGGTATATGGAAGAGAGTCAACCATATACCCATTTTTTGGGTGGAAGGGGTGAATGGGAATACAGAGTATTCCCATAATTGTAAATAACATATATAAAGTGACTTTATGTTCCCCCGGGGCTTTCCTCCAGTGGAGTGGAGAAGTCAGGGGAAATCCAGGCCTTGTTCATTTTTATAAGTGTCAACCTATCAGCATTTTCGGTGGAAAGGTGGATACGCTTATCTGTTATGATGCCACCAGCAGCACTAAATACCCGCTGAGACAGAACGCTGGCGGCAGGGCAGGCCAGCACCTCCAAGGCGTAGAGTGCCAGTTCATGCCACGTGTCCAGCTTGGACACCCAGTAGTTGTAAGGCACAGAGGGATCATTGAGGACGCTGACACGGTCTGCTACGTACTCCTTCACCATCTTCCAAAACGTTTCCCTCCTTGTGACACTAGGCTGCGCATCAGGGTGAGGGTGCTGGCGGGGTGTCATGAAGGTGTCCCACGCCTTGGAGAGTGTTGCCCTGCCTTTGTCGGAACTGCTGTGTGCTCCCCTTTTCTCCCCTTCTCGGTTGGCCAAGGTAGCACGTACTCTGCCGCCAGCGTTGTCAGATGGATAATTTTGGAGCAATTTTTCAACAAGAACCTTCTGGTATTGCACCATTTTGCTTGTCCTCTCCACCGGAGGAATGAGAGATGAGAAATTCTCTTTGTAGCGGGGTTCCAGAAGGGTGAACACCCAGTAATCCGTGTTGTCTAAAATGCGTATAACGCGTGGGTCACGGGAAAGGCAGCCTAACATAAAGTCAGCCATGTGTGCCAGAGTACCAACAGGCAAGATTTCGCTGTTCTCACCAGGAGGATGACTCTCAATCTCCTCATCCTCTTCCTCCTCTTCTGCCCACCCACGCTGAAGAGATGGAACTAAAGTTCCATGGCTACCCTCCGTAGCGGAGGCAACCGTGTCTTCCTCCTCCTCCTCCGCCTCCTCCAATTGTCGCTGAGAAGACGAAGTGAGGGTGCTCTGGCTATCACCTTGTGTAAGCTCTTCCTCCCGCATTTCCACCTCTTCCACATGCAAAGCGTCGGTTTTAATTGTGAGCAGCGAGCGTTTCAGTAGACACAGAAGTGGGATGGTTACACTGATAATAGCGTTATCGCCGCTCACCATCTGTGTCGATTCCTCAAAATTGCGTAAAACCTCACAGAGGTCTGACATCCATTCCCACTCCTCACTTCTGATTACAGGAAGTTGAACGGAGAGGCGACGACCGTGTAACAGCTGGTACTCCACTACTGCCCTCTGCTGCTCACAAAGCCGGGCCAACATGTGGAAGGTGGAGTTCCAGCGCGTGCTCACGTCACACAGCAGCCGGTGAGCTGGCAATTGTAAGCGCTGCTGCAGCTTCAACAGGCCGACTGAAGCTGTTGATGACTTACGGAAATGTGCACACACGCGGCGCACCTTGGTCAAGAGATCATGCACATTGGGGTAGGTTTTTAGAAATCGCTGAACCACTAAATTAAATACATGCGCTAGGCATGGTACGTGTGTGAGCTTGCCGAGCTCCAAAGCCGCCACCAAGTTACGCCCATTATCACACACAACCATGCCTGGTTGCAGGTTGAGTGGCGAGAGCCATTGCTCGGTCTGGTGACTAATCCCCTGCAACAGCTCTGAGGCCGATCAGCTTCAGCACGGCCTGTTGACGCTTCCCCACTGCAGTGCTACAGTGCTTCCAGCTACCGGCTGATGGGTGAGTGGCGCTGCGCGCAGAGAATTCGGAGGTGGAAACGGAGGAGGAGGAGGAGGAGCCAATAACGTAGGTGCTGGCGGAAACCCTGATGGAGGTAGGGCCCGCAATCCTCGGCGTGGGTAGCACCTGTGCCATCCCAGGGTCCGAGTCGCTCCCAGCCTCCACGACATTCACCCAGTGTGCCGTCAGGGAAATGTAGCGTCCCTGGCCACAAGCACTTGTCCATGTGTCAGTCGTTAAGTGGACCTTCCCAGTAACTGCGTTGGTCAGGGCACGGGTGATGTTACGGGACACATGGTGGTGTAAGGCGGGGACGGCACACCGGGAAAAGTAGTGGCGGCTGGGGACTGCGTACCGAGGGACAGCTGCTGCCATCAGGCTGTGGAAGGACTCAGTCTCCACAAGTCTAAATGGCAGCATTTCGATGGCCAGTAATTTGGAAAGGTGTGAGGTTAGTGCTATGGCCTGTGGGTGGGTGGCTGGGTATTTTCGCTTGCGCTCAAATGCCTGGGGTAACGACATTTGGACGCTGCGCTGGGACAGGGAAGTGGATGTGGTCGCTGATGGTGCTTCAGATGGTACAGGTGCAGGGCTGGAGGTATGCGGGCCTGCGCCTTCGACAGGCGATTGGCCGGCACCGAAAACAGGGGAAGAGGAGGCAGTGGTGTGGCCTGCAGACACAGATTGGCGATCCGGGCGTTCCTCCCACTTATTACGGTGCTTGGATGCCATGTGTCGGATCATGCTGGTGGTGGTGAGGTTTCTAGTGTTCATGCCTCGGCTCATTCTGGTGTGGCACAGGTTGCAAACTACAATTCTTTTGTCGTCCGCACTTTCCTTAAAAAAACGCCATACCGCGGAACACCTAGCCCTTGGCAAGGGAGATTTACGCAAGGGGGTGCTCCGTGGAACATTTGCGGGCCGGTTTGGTGCGGTCCGCCTTCTTTCTGTAGCCACACCACTGCCTCTTCCAGCCTGTTGCGGTGCTGCAGATGGCTCACCCTCAGGACTGCTGTCATCGCTCGGCTCTCCACCTTCCCAGGTGGGGTCAGTCACCTCATCGTCCACCAAGTCCTCCTCCACTTCCTCACTCTGATCATCCTCCTCATTTCTTGATCCCACCACATACTCAGTCATTGACAACTGTGTATCATCCTCCTCATCAAGGTCTTGAGACAGTAATAGTGGTTGATTTGATGGCAACTGTGTCTCATCATCATCATCATCCACTTCCTTTGACCTTAAATGCCGTTCCCCTCTGTCATCTTCTTGTGATTGGGTACCCTCTAGAGGTTGTGAATCAGGGCACAAGATTTCATATTCCTCTGCAAGCGTGCTTGGAGAGAGGTTCAAATGAAGGATTGGTGATGAGACGAGCTCCTCACTATATCCCAGTGTGGGATCACTTCTTTGACCAGACCCTCTATGGTGGGAGGAAGGATGATCAGGGTGAGGATTATGTTGACCAGACTCTTGGCTACTGAGAGTGGACTTGGTGGAAGACAGGGTGGTGCTTAACCGACTGGAAGCAGTATCAGCTGAAATGCAACCGACCACCTGTTCGCAGTGGTCTGACCTCGAGAGTGATGTCCTGTGACGCCCTGTAAACTGAGACATGAAGCTAGGTATGGTGGATGTCTTTCTTTCTTGTGCTCTGGCACCAGGCACAGTTTCTACACGTCCTGACCCGCGCCCTGAACTATCAGGATCACGTCCACTTCCCCGTCCCTTTTTACCCGCCTTCTTCATATTACACGGAATATGTGCTGCAAATCTGCAACTTTGCACACTAAACAGAATGTGCTGCTTATCTGCGGCTAGGCACAGTGAGTGGAATATGTGACTTTTAGTTTTTACACTTTGCACACTAAACAGAATGTTCTGCTAATCTGCAACTTTGCACACTAAACAGAATGTGCTGCTTATCTGCGGCTAGGCACAGTGAATGGAATATGTGACTTTTAGTTTTTACACTTTGCACACTAAACAGAATGTTCTGCTAATCTGCAACTTTGCACACTAAACAGAATATGCTGCTTATCTGCGGCTAGGCACAGTGAATGGAATATGTGACTTTTAGTTTTTACACTTTGCACACTAAACAGAATGTTCTGCTAATCTGCAACTTTGCACACTAAACAGAATGTGCTGCTTATCTGCGGCTAGGCACAGTGAACAGAATATGTGACTTTTATTTTTAACACTTTGCACACTAAACAGAATGTGCTGATAATCTGCAACTTTGCACACTAAACAGAATGTGCTGCTTATCTGCGGCTAGGCACAGTGAATGGAATATGTGACTTTTAGTTTTTACACTTTGCACACTAAACAGAATGTTCTGCTAATCTGCAACTTTGCACACTAAACAGAATGTGCTGCTTATCTGCGGCTAGGCACAGTGAATGGAATATGTGACTTTTAGTTTTTACACTTTGCACACTAAACAGAATGTTCTGCTAATCTGCAACTTTGCACACTAAACAGAATGTGCTGCTTATCTGCGGCTAGGCACAGTGAACAGAATATGTGACTTTTATTTTTAACACTTTGCACACTAAACAGAATGTGCTGATAATCTGCAACTTTGCACACTAAACAGAATATGCTGCTTATCTGCGGCTAGGCTCAGTGAATGGAATATGTGACTTTTAGTTTTTACAGTTTGCACACTAAACAGAATGTGCTGCTAATCTGAAACTTTGCACACTAAAATGAATGTGCTGCTAATCACCAACTTTGCACACTAAACAGAATGTGCTGCTAATCTGGAACTTTGCACACTAAACAGAATGTGCTGCTAATCTGCGGCTAGGCACAGTGAACGGAATATGTGACGTTTTTTTTTTTAACTCTGCCCCCCAAAACAAAATATATCTGCTGCCCCCACACACAGTAGTCCTAAAAAGGAATTTTGGGTCTTTTTTTTGTTCAAACTCGCTTTTCTTCTCCCTACACTGACTTTCCCTTCCTATCCTCATCTCTCCCTGGCTAAGACTGAGCCGAACTCGCTGGTCAGGTGCTATACAGCACCCGATCACGGGTTCTGGCCAGCCAATCAGTGTAATGCCAGCAGCCAACATGGCTGATGGCATTACACTGATGTCAGAGCCTCCCCGCACATTTATTGGCTGCGCAGCAGCCGCGAAACGTGCGGGGAGGAGACCCGAACATGGCGGGCGAGCACATGCGGTACTCGTACGAGTACCGCCATGTGCCGAGCAGAGTGATGCTCGAGCCGAACCGAGCTTCGGCCGAGCATGCTCGCTCATCAATAGTGTATATATAATTATACACACAAATATATATCCTATATAATTCTCTAAAACGCGTGTAACGACAGTCATGCTTAGTAGAGACTGCTGCGCGTTCTGCAGTCATGCGCAGTAGAGACTGCCAGCGCCACGGCTGATACAGCGTCCAGCTCTGTATCAGCTGTGGCGCGGGCAGTCTCTACTGCGCATGACTGCCCCACAACAGGCTGGCAGTGGCACTGTGGCCCATGTAAAGGGCTTTTCAACTAGTACATATATAAATCATGAGAAATAGCAAAGACAGAATGCAGACTCTACCGGTCCTGTCAATATACCGGACAGGACAGTCTGAGATAATTGAATATTAGGCTCTACAGGCCTTGCCAATACCGGGTAAGGCAGCCTGCAGATGGAATAGCATAACGGTTCTACCGGCCTTACCTAATTACCGGGCAAGGCAGCCCCAATAAGTACACAGTGTAGGCTTTACCGGCCCTGCCAATACCGGGTAAGGCAACCTCAGATGGAATGTGGCAAAAGGTTCTACCGGCCTTACCAATACCGGGCAGGGCAGCCCAGAGATATCAATAGCAGTCGGATGATAATGGCAGAATGACAGGATCGTAAGCAATCCAGTGTACACACACTGAGACCAACAGGGGAATCGTATAGCCGCAAGGCTTAGGAGCAAACCAATGTCCTCACACTGGAGTAACAAGTGAATCATACAGCCGCAAGGCTTTGGAGCAAACCAGCGTCTGCATGCTGGGACCAACTACTGAATCGTATAGCCGATAGGCTTTGGAGCAACCCAGTGTCCGCACACTGGAGTAACAAGTGAGTCATATAGCCGCAAGGCTTTGGAGCAAACCAGTGTCCGCACACTGGAGTAACAAGTGAATCATATAGCCGCAAGGCTTTGGAGCAAACCAGCGTCCGCACGCTGGGACCAACACTGAATCGTATAGCCGATAGGCTTTGGAGCAAACCAGTGTCCGCACACTGGAGTAACAAGTGAATCATATAGCCGCAAGGCTTTGGAGCGAACCAGCGTCCGCACGCTGGGACCAACTACTGAATCGTATAGCCGATAGGCTTTGGAGCAAACCAGTGCCCGCACACTGGAGTAACAAGTGAATCATATAGCCGCAAGGCTTTGGAGCGAACCAGCGTCCGCACGCTGGGACCAACTACTGAATCATATAGCCGATAGGCTTTGGAGCAAACCAGTGTCCGCACACTGGAGTAACAAGCGAATCGTATAGCCGCAAGGCTTTGGGAGCGAACCAGCATCCGCACGCTGGGACCAACTACTGAATCGTATAGCCGATAGGCTTTGGAGCAAACCAGTGTCCGCACACTGGACCAACAGGGAATCGTGCAGCCGCGAGGCTTTGGGAGCAAACCAGCGTCCGCACGCTGGGACCAACCACTGAATAGTGTAGCCGATAGGCTTGGGAGCGAACCAGTGTCCGCACACTGGACTAACAACTGAATTGTGTACCCGCAAGGCTTTGGAGCAAACCAGCGTCCGCACGCTGGGACTAACAAGCAATGTCGCCGACGCGACCAGGCAGAAGGTCGCCAGGATACAGGAGACAGGCGATGAGATGACAGGAACCAGCAGCGATCAGTCAGGTCAGGAAACAGCAGCGAAGAAGGTCAGCAGGAACTGCATCACCAGAGTACTAGGCCGGAACCAGGACTGGAACAACTCAGCATGCAGGGGACACTGGAACAGTTGAAATCAGGAACTCAGGAACACTGGAATAGAGGCCCAACTATCACTGGACCTAGTGATAGCAAAAGGTCAGAAACAACACGAAAGGGCACTCAAAGGGTGCCCAATACAGGTTTAAATAGGCAATATGAGGCGGGCTATATGCAGACAGCCAATAGAAGCCCCCTACTGGTGACAGACAAGGAAATGCAGCAATCACGGGCACCGTGATAAATAGCCTCTTTCTGCTTCTCCTCCATATTCTATTTCACTGGCTGGGACAGAGAATGATGTTGCTGCTGTTGCTGCTACTGCCTCAGAATCAGCACTGAAGCTAGGACCAGGAGTATTGCTGCTGTCAAGTGGAATCTGTCCTAGTCCCTGATCACTTGTTGACCCCATTCCCACTGTGTCACCAGTGGTCTGTGGCACACTAAGCTGCTTCTCAGCATCCTGCTGCCCTTGCATCTCAGCAGCAGCAGGAATAAGAGCAGCAGCAGCAGGAATAAGAGCAGCAGCAAAGGCTGAAATTTCAAAAGCTCAATGCTGGTGGTTGTGATGCCCATCCCCATTCCTCTCTCCCATTCCTTTTCAGTTTGGGATAAAAATTTGGGATAAAAATGTCATTAATTTCTCTTCTATCCCATCATCATCATCACCACCACAACCACAACTAATCCCTGCTTGCTATTACAGACATCTCACCGGTTGGAGGAAGTGAAGAGAAATGTGACAGAGGGTTGAACTTGTTATATCTTATGGAGCTGAAGAAGGCAGCCTGGCAGGATTAGCAGCAGGCACAGACAGATGACCTGTGATCCTGGTGGTGGTATTATTGATGCTAGGCAAAAATGCTGCCTTCTTCAGGATCATGTTCCACCTGGACAATGCCGTGGGGCGAAGGGGACTCTCCGTGTTCAGTGGAATGTTGTGGGCTCCCTTAACTGCTAGTCTGGACTCTCTGCATTACTTTCCTTAACAGTCCCTAACTCTAGTCCCACCAGCTGCTTCACCATCACTGTTACTACTCCTACTACCACCAACCACATCAATTTCCTACCTGAGTATTCCTCCTCACTAGTAATATGATTACCCCCTCCTTCACTTCTAACACTCAGTGCAAGCTGCTGGACCTTCTTATTAGTAGTACTAGTTGCGGGACTGCTTGGGGATGGAAAATGTGACTTAGGGTCCCCTGCTGTCATACTTGGCATCAGTTCTTCTTCCCCCCTCCTGAGAGTTACAAGACATGCTGGCAACAGGTTCAGCACTGGCAGCAGGTGCAGCACTGGCACCAGGCATGTGTAGCTGACCTCTCCTGCTCACTCTACTATCCTCTTCTTCCTCTGTCCTGCCCTGTTTCATGCCATGAGCTAACAGGATTCAGAGGAAATCAAATCAGCATTCTTCATTTTCTGATGCTATAGATGTGGAGAAAGGGCTTGTTCACATTATAGGAGAAGTTAATAATTCCCCATTTATCTTAGCAGGGCTGTAATATCCTAATGGATCAAATATAAAGTAATGGTGGGCAAATCAGCATCACAATATTTATAAACATAATCCCTTGGATGCTAGAAACGTCTTCATCACATTGTTATCCAACAGTGCATAGGACACCACTTTGCCATTCATAGGGTTACAAGCCCCTGTTACGTCAATGGGGATTTGTATTTGTTTCATATGGTGCATTTGTTTTGCTCTAGAGCCATGTTTGTTTATACTCAATGACCCATTTTATCTTCTTTGCTCTGCTTTCAGGAAAGCCATTTGAGAACACCATGATAATTAATTCTGCTGTAGCCAACATAATTGTATCCATATTACTTGGTCATCGCTTTGACTATGAGGATCCAACACTTTTGAAGCTTACTACCAAAATAAATACAAATGTAAGATTCCTGGGAAGTCGTATGGTCAAGGTAAGCTACTATTGACTATCTTTATTAAACATATTTTCAGTTCCATTACATTAGATAGTCATCATTCATAAAGAGTATATATAAGAGTATATAGTCAAAAATTTTCACCCCCCCCCCAAAAAAAAAAATGTAGAAAATGGCATGTTTTGCCTTCCGAGGTAATTCCTGTGGAAACCTCTAAAATTCTCCTCTCTCTCTCTCCAATTTTCCAACCAGTGTTAAAATTTTGCAAATACATTTTCAAAACCATGCAAAAAAGCATATTTTCCTCCTTTTAAATATTTCTGTACAATTTTTCCATCCTCTTCTTAGTAGAAAAGGGTGTCTCTGGAAGGCTGTGCTATCAGAGTGTACTAGGAAGATGAGAGTGCTATAGGTTTGACAGTCCAGCTGTTGGATAGCTGAAGGGAGAGTGCTTAATGGCACTTAGGTGGTGCTTCAATGTGGCATAAGTGCTGATTAGGTGCTGCATACTAGACTATGTACCATCACTTTTGTGACATTGTCTTATGTGATTTCTTTAAAAAAAATTATATATATATATATATATATATATATTATATATAATAGTTGGAAAATCGGCACTCACATTTCACATCAATATTATTCTATACCGGGTGCAATAGATAAATGTATAATATACAAATGAGCAATGCGGTGCACTCACGGACTCAAAATATACTTTAATTAATATAGCAACGTTTCGGTCCGCTATTAGGACCTTTGTCTATATCTACATCTACATATGTCTATATCTACATCTATATAGTTATACTTCATGAACTTCGTGTGTGTGTGTATGTATGTATGTATGTATATATATATATATATATATATATATATATATATATATAATCACAAATGCACACTCAGTTGTAAAAAAAAGTTCAAAATTTTATTATCAACGTTTTGGCCAGAGATCCTGGTCTTCCTCAAGACACGTTGATAATAACATTTTTAACTTTTTATACACCCGACTGTGCAGCTGTGGTTATTATTTTGTATATAAACAGGTTGCACTGATTAAACCTTTGCATTCATCCTTTTGATTTGAGAATGCTTCCTGAAGGTTTTTGATATGGTTTTTTTTTCTTCTAATTTTTTTTCCATAGTGTTTTTGATATAGTTTGTACCTGACTTTTATACTTATTGACTAGTTACCTGTCACGTTGGTACTAGTCATCAATCATCATGTCCATCAAATGTGTAAAGGTGAAGAACTGCGTAGATATCATTGCGGTGGTGATATAAAATGTACTGCAGAGATGGGTGAGGCAGCTATGCATAATTATGTCATTGTAGACAAGCCTACTACCAGTACGACATGTGATACAGAAAGTCATTCAAAATTGTATTCAAATAAAGGTGATAGAAGATCTATTAGTGTACTAGTGCCTGATACAAATAAAAGTAATAGATGATGATGATGATGATGAAGTTAATAATACTATGCAGTTCAGCTTCTCCACCATAACATCTAGTCATTCTTTCAGTAATTGTAGTTCCTCCCTAGCCTAGTAATGGGAACACAAGAAAAAGGACAAAATCATGCAACAGAGGCAGAATTTAGGTGATGGCAAGTCATTGATAGGTGATGGTGGTGGGCTTTGTGGGAGTCTGGAACAAAATTATGGAAAAACGAGCAAATAATAGAAAGCAACAACAGAGTTTGCAGTTAAAAAGATGCTTGATGGGAAACTTAAGTCATCATCATCTTCACCACCATCAGCACCATCATCATTTGTTTAAGCCTGCCACAGTCTGAAAGTGGAGATATTGATGAGGAGGACTCTAAGGGCTAGATTTAAAGGCAGCCGTTATTAAAAAAAAATCACTAACGGGTGCGTTAAGAGTCATGTTGCAATTCAAAGATCCGTCTAAAGAACAGCTAACGGCAGTTGCAGAATCCTTACGGCCGATACACTTACGTGCATACAGATGCATGGAACAACATACCCCAGAGCTATTCAAAGGCTTGCGGTACTGATAACGGCTGAAAAAAAGACACACCTAACTGCTAAAAGTTAAGACCCACTTTTCTCACACATTAGACACTTAACGGCCAAAACAAAACACCCGTTACATAGGAAAATACACAAAATGCTTACCGCACAACCATGTAAATGGGAAAATTAACCCGTGCAATGCCAAAACAACACAAAAACATGCACACACAACACAAATCACTCCACACACAACAACAACCAACACCACAGGGACAACGACACACAAAAAAACACCAGCACAACATGGCACGGAACAATGGGGGTTATCACACAAAGCGGACACCAGCAAATACAAGCTCACCTGGGCAACATCAACACGCGACCTGCACCCCACAACTGCACGCCCGCAAATGGCACACACAGAACAAGCACAACACACCACATCTTATAACACACACACACCTGCAAACACTTACCTGGACAAAAACAACTCACCATTGGTCAGCACTCACCTCATCACCACACCTACACAACGCCCTAGCAAGTACTTAAAGGGACAACTCAACACACTCACTTGTGGCTTGTTTTCCACTCAGGGAGGGAGAGAGAGAGAGAGAGAGACAGATAGAGACAGATAGAGACAGATAGCGAGAGCAAACAGTATGTTGGGTTACATATTGTTGCGAAGACTGCGGAGAAGGCGTGCAAGGGAGAGAGCTAGGGAACATCAGCAACCTCCAAGCACACCTGATCAACAGCCTTCACCTGTTGCAAGTGAGGAGGCTCTGGCTCAGCAGCCACACAGGAGTCCATCCCCACCTGGAGGGCAGAGGATGTATAGACGACCACCAAGGCCCAGGGTATACCGCCCAAGGGTCACCCTCTTTGGAATGACTGATGACGAGGTCATTGATCGCTACAGGTTGAGGCCTGACAGCATCATTGCCTTGTATGAGGTCATCAAGGAGCAGGTGGATCCCATCTACATCCACAACCATGCCCTAACTGGCCTGCAGAAACTACTCTGTGCCATACACTTCATGGCAAGCGGGGCCTTCCAGTCCACTGAGGGTTATGCATCTGGCATGTCACAGGCCACATTCTCCAGAGTGCTGGCCCAGGTCCTGCCAGCCCTCAAAAGCAAGGCCAGTAGCTATATACATTTTTCCACCACCGACATGGACTGGATACACGTCAAGCAGGCCTTTTACGCAAGGGGAGGCATGCCCAGGGTCATGGGTGCTATAGATTGCACCCATGTCCGGATTAAGGCCCCAGCACGTGACGCACAGCTATTCATCAACAGGAAGAACTTCTACTCCATCAACGTTCAGATGGTGTGTGACAGCAACATGAGGATCATGAATGTCTGTGCAAAATATCCTGGCAGCTCACATGATGCATACATTCTACAAAACTCCTCAGTCCACAGAGATTTTGAGAATGGAACCTTTACAGGGGGATGGCTAGTGGGTGAGTTCACAAAACAAAATCACACCACATACACAGGCGTACACACCACGCTGCTCAGCATGCACCTGACCCACAGCTACTACGTCCACCACACAAAACATCATTCACACAACATGTGCTCCCTGTCTCACCATGTCACTCACATTACACAGTTGATACTGGCTATGGATGCAAGTCCTGGCTACTGACCCCTCTGGCCAATCCCCAAACACATGCCCAGGAAAGGTACAACCAGGCTAATGCCAGAACGAGGAATGCCATTGAGCGAACATTTGGCCTCCTCAAGTCAAGATTCCAATGTCTGGACCACTCTGGGGGAGCACTGCAGTATGCACCGGCTAAGGTGTGCGACATCATTGTGGCGTGCGCAATACTGCACAACATCGCAGTGGACACCAGGCTGCTGGAGCACATCCCGGACCCCCCCCATACAGGAAGTGGCCATGGAAATCGAGCATGTGGAGGAGACAATGAGAGGGGCACAGATCAGAGACAGGCTCATCACGGAACACTTCACCTGTGAGTATAACACACGCATGCAAACAATCCACGCAAGTCCCCCATCAGTCCTCTGACACTAACCACACTGCACATTTTGATCTGTCTCACCCCACAGGAACAGTGACACAGCACTGCACTGGCAGTGGACGTGGCAAATTGTGTGTGTGGACTCAAAAACCATCCTCCATTCCGCTCTCCACGTTGACATACAGACCCCAAGGATATCACGCACACCCCCAGGAGAAACAAGGTACAACATATTACCCATGTTCATCACCTTACACGGCTTGATTGACAGCAACTAACTGGATATGCCATGATTATAGCCTGAACAACCATGCTAGCCCAGTAGCGAAAGAGTATTATCTAATGATATGCATTGGATAATACTCAGGCACATCAGGGGTTAAAGGGACATTAGACTCAATATGGGACCTGTACTGTGCCAGAGCTGAGAAGAGCAGCAGAGGGGTGGATGTACAGTGGTATTGTCACACAATGTAGAGGTCATGAGACGTAGATCAGATCACCAGGGACTCCATGCTGACCTGTGAGTGTGCAGACATATGTGCCCCTGACATGAATACACACATCAACAAATATGTCCTAACAGTTCCATGGAACAAATTACATTGGGCTGCCACTGTCACTTTCACAGTGGCAGCACAATGTCATTACTTCCATGGAGCTCTCAGAACACTTGTTAATGTGTGTATACATGTCAGGGGCACATATCCATAGGGCTGGTGCACATGTCCTTAGTTCCCCACAGAATTGGTTACAGATGAGTACACAACACATTGTCAAGCAATGGTTTGTATGCTCACCTGTAACTGTGAAAATTGAGGGGATTAAAAAGACTAAATTGTTGTTGCTTGATGATCAGTTCAGGTCTACTGCTCCAAATCCTGTCCTCTTGTCCCACAGACATCCGTGACATGATCCATCCTTGAACTGAAGATCTTCCATGTGACTGGATTGATGTCTTGACAACACCTTCATGAAGATCACCCCTTGCTGTTTATGGTGATGTTGTTGGTGATGCAAAGTTTGACCTGAGGTTCACACAAACCTCTACTGGAACATTCTCATATAGACACAGAAAACACTAATTCTTGAGTGTTATAACCTGTACAGTTAGGATGCTCAGCTACAGAGTTGTCAAACCTTGTGGACAACACATGAGCAGGGCAGCAGTGTTACTGAAGTAGTACGATTTAGTTTCAAAGTACATTTAGTGTTCTCATTCAGGTGTTCAATGCATATAGGCAATACACACAGAAAACACATGTACATTCTAATGTACTTTGAGACACAATAAAGATGAACCATCACCATTCTATCAGTGTTTGTATGAGGTTATATTTGAGAACACATTTGTCAATGCGTAACCACACCCAGGGTAGAGTATCCCCCATACATGGAAAGGCATCACCCACATCACAGGAGTCCACCACTTGTTTGCCAGTGAGTGGACTCTGATGTATCCATGCAAACAGATGATGGTGGCAGTGATGCACCAATGTGTAGTGGGAGTGATAAAGAGGTGATACAGGGGACATACTTCCACAGTGAATACCTGTCCACAGTATCTGTATTGCTCAGTATAATCCATGTTCTGAGATTTTGCTCCACTTTGACATATCCCAGTACATGGGCTATATCAAAAAAACAAACAGACTAAATGGACATGTGTTATCACTGGTGAAGTCTGTTACACCCTTAGGGAAACAGCAACTCAACTTACTGGAGACCCCAATGCTCACCCCAGGATATCAATGTGTGTGCTACACATTGAAATCCTAGGTTAAAAACATTGGCTTCCCCAGTAAGTCATTTGCACAATGAGTGTGTGAATCCAAGACAATATGGATACATGTCCCATTTATCTGTCCTGCTTGTAATGTCCCTGCTAAGTCACAGAGCTGTTTGTCTGGTTATCCCATTAACCCACTGAGTGCAAGAGTGGTCCCCAACGCATTTCTTTGCAATGCGTTGCCTACCACTCTGGCACTCTAAGGGTTAAACACAACATATGATGTAGACAAATGTTCAATGTTGTACCATTTCTTGTGCTAAGGGGTATGTTTTGTTGTTCAAATTCAACACACAACATCGCCATATAACACAGTGGTGTTATATGGCTCCAGGGATGTATTTCCAGTTGAATTTGTACAACGGTGTGTGTGTGTGTGTGTGTGTGTGTGTGTGTGTGTGTGTGAACCCATGCTGTAGCATCCCACAATCATTTCACCCAGGCAGAGGTTGTGTTCACTGCATTGTATGGCAATGCATTGGAGACAACCCTGCCACCCAATCCATAACTGAAGACACAACAGATCATACTGGAATAAACAAAAAATGGTTTCTTTATTAAGGGGAAACTTAACAGGTTGGGCCTTTCATTTTTTCTTCTTTGGGTGGGGGGCCTTAGCCTGGGTGCCAGAGGTGGATGCCCTTGTGGATCTCCTGGTAACCCTCTGCCCCCTAGGTGTTGCTTCAGGGGTAACACTGGAGGGGGTGGTGGTTGCAGTAGACCCCTCGGTGGAACTCAAGTTCGCCCTCTCCATCCTCAGGTTCTCTCTGCGGTTGATCTCCCTTAACTCCACAAGGACCTGTGTCATCATGTCCATGAGACCAGTCCTGAGCTGGTGGAGTAGTGTGTTCCCCCTGGCCACCTCTGACTCCAGAGCTTGGATTCTGGTCTCCAATTGGGCAATGTTCCTCCTGGATTGCCTCCTGCTCCTGGTGATGTTGCTGTCTGTACTTCTGCTTGACCGGAGTAGTCTTCTTTGAAGGGCCATACACTCCGCCTCCATGCCTGTGAGGCGTGTGGTGCTGGAGGTGGATGTGCCCGGTGTCCCTGGTGCTGCTGTTTCCTCTGCTGCTGTTGAGGGTGCTCTTTCCTCCTCCTCTGCTGCTGTTGAGGGTGCTCTTTCCTCCTCTGCTGCTGTTGAGGGTGCTGTGGCTGCTGTTGGAGTGGCTTGTGCAGATGATGGGCATATGCCCACCACATCAAGTGATGCAGAGCTGCCCAAAGATGTGTGTGCTGGTGGAGGTGTGAAAATGTCCCTGGGTAGGGGGCGCTGGGGCTCACCAATCAGGCCCAGGTGTGGGTAGTCCAGTGGCCAAGGGTCATATGTTGGCCACTGATAGGTGCTGGGACCCCACCTGGGATCATACCTTGGGGCATGTTGTGGAGCCATCCAGTAGGGTGGGTTGATGTGTGAGGAATATGGCCCATATTGGTTGGTGGCCACTGTCCCTGGCAGCCATTGTCTCCCTGGTGGTGGTGGTGCTGCTGATGGAGGGTAGTAGCTGGTGGAGGTGGATGGATATGTCCACCTCTCCTCCTGTGGCATCCAGCCACTGTACTGGGGAGGTGCAGCTTGAAGGGGTGGTGCAGCCTGTGGTGGTGCAGCTGGAAGGGGTGGTGCAGCTGGAAGGGGTGCAGTAGGTGGTGGTGCAGCCTGTGTTGCAGGGGATGGTGATGGTGGGTAAGGTGACCACCGGCTGGTCCCCTCCTCTGTGTCCTCCTCACTGGGGGGTGACATAGCCTCCTCCACTGTCTCCCGCTGGGCTTGACGGCCCTAAGCTGTGTGGAGGAAGAAGATGTTGTGATTAGTGACCTTAGCCATCTGTTTGTGGAGACAGTTCTACTTTGATATGTGTTGAAGAAAAATATATGTGTTTGTGTTAATCCCCCTGGGTAAACAAGGGTACTCCCACTGCTGAAGGGTGTTGTTTGAGTTATTACGGGTGAAGGTTTCATTTTGAGGTGCAATATCACAGTGTCCAGAAATAGTACAGTGGGGCTGTTGCTACACCCTCCCATGTAGATATCTGGTCCCTGTACCAGAGCTGTCCATATGATTGTGTAGTAACAGCACCACTGTACAATATCAGGCCACTGGGATATTGCCCCTGACATATCCATGTCTGAGCTGTTATACCTTTTGAATCAACACACCTTTCAGCAGTAGGAATACCATTGTTTAACTGGGGGGGGGGGATCCAACAACATATATTTGTCCTCACAACTTGTAGGGATGGCTATGCCTCCAGGGGGATGGCAAAGGTTAAGTCCACCTTGATGTCAGATTGTAGACATTGTGGGAACAGATGTTGTTCTCTGTTAGTCCTATCCCTCCTACCCTCATGGTTGTTCAGATATTGCACTATGTGACAGATGGAGATTTCAGTCACTTGTCCACACGAGGGCTTTTCAGCAGACCCCAAATCGCCCCATTTGGAGAACAATACTTAATTGGAATGGTGTACAGAGTGTGCATGGTTTGCAAGCACACTCTGTGGACCAATCCAAAGAGGTATTTATCTCGAAATGTTACGACTTTGGCTCTGCTGAAGAGCCTCCGTGTGGTCAAATGATAGATCTCTCCACCTGTCACATAGAGCAATATCTGTATAACCATGAGTGTTGGAGGGATGGGACTTAGATCAAGACACATCTGTTAACGATGGCAATGATATGACATCATGATGACATTACCCATTGCTATCCCATTACAGTGACACACAAGTAGAAATGGTCATATATGTATGTGGATATGTACCCTTCATATGGATACAGTAATATCCTTCCAAGATGTGAAGCCAGAGAGCAGTTCAGTAGGTGTGATTGTCTTACTGGCTATATATGAGCACCCATCCAACAATACATTGGATTGATATGATGGATATGAACATACCTCGTATATCCCATCTACGTAGAGTGTGATATACTATGTATGTGTATTTGGATGGTAGCAATGTAGGTTGATTTGTGATGGGTGCACATATCTATCTGGCCAGTAAGGCAATCACATCCAGTGAAGTGATCTCTGTGTTCACATCGTGTTGGAACATATTTAGTAACATTTGAATCCTAAGGGCAACAATCCAACCAGTAGTGAGGGATATCTTTGATAGAGGCCTGTTTTTTTCTCTGTGTATGAGCCCATCCATCCTTCTGTGTGAGGCAACCATACTCAATCCTAGATATCCATCAGTCATGGCCTGTTGGTGACCAAGGTACAATGTTTGCTATTTGTTTCCCATGTGTATCCTGCAAAGAGCGGCTGGTGTACCATCCATCCATGGCATCAGCACCCCTGTGGATCCATGTGGGAAACAGATATGGGATATGTCATTTCAAGTCAGAGTAAATGATTGCAGCCACAACACCAATGCCTACTTTTTCCAGCTTGAAATCTGTGGAATAGTTTTCGGCCTGTGTGTTGCACCTACAAGCATTTATTCTGTGGGACACTGTGATGTGTGACCTGATGCCCCCTTTTTGTGATTCAGTAAGCGGTGATGTTGAACTGATGAGGTGAACATGATGGTGACTTCTCCAGTGATCTCCTTTCCCCATTTCCAGTGTTTTCCATGGAGTCTGTACAATGGGACCTTATAAACTTGATTCTTGCTTTTGCATATTCTCCATGGACTAACACTGGTATTGGTGAAGTGAAGGTGTGTGAGGGTTACTTTGTGACCACCATCTGTTTGTCACCGCTTAGTGAATGTCCCCTGTGTAGCATGTGATCATTGGCCTATTGACTTGTTTGTTGTCTTGTTTAACCCGTTGAGTACCAGAGGGGTTGCCAATGCATTGTTGATTGATGCATTGATGATCCCTCTAGCACTCAAGGGGTTAGGGTGGGGGTGGGGACATGGGTAACATTGTGTGTGAACAGTGATGATCTAAGACAGACGACATTTTGAACATAACAGTTTGTGTATTGTGTGTGATGAGCACAGCGACAGGAGGGTTGAAGTAGGACTTTGACAGGTTTGTCCCAAGTTGGACCTTGCCATTTGTCCAGGTGTTGTGTCCTTTTTTTAACCCTCAGGGTGCTGTGTTGGTGCAGTTGTATGGCTGAGTGATGGACATGTGTTGAGGTGTGACTGTGTGTGCAGCTGGTGTTGGTTGCTGTAGTGTGTTGTTCTGTAGTGTTGCACTTACCGGTAGTGTGGAGGCTACTCTCATCCCCAGTGTCAGTTCCTCCAATGACCCCCTCGATCAGGGTCGGGGACATGGTCTGCCGCACCATCACCTCCCAGCCGCAGAAGGTGATAGGGACTGCTGGTCCACCTCCAGTGCCTCGGGCGTGCTTGGCGAGCTCTGTCATCTTGTTTTTGACGACCCTCCGGCAGTCGCCCCATCTCTTTTTGATGGACTCCATGTCCCACCTGCTTGGAGCCACCGCATTGACCCAGCTGTAGATCTGGTTCCAGGCTGCTTTCCTCTTCGCTGACAGGCCAGGGACCTTCGCTGTCGGGTGGAGAACACTCTGCCTCTCCAGGACAGCCTCCACGAGAGCCATGTTCTCCTCCTCTGTGTATCTGGGGTCCCTGATCCTGCCCTCGTCAGCTCCGGCATGGGAGGATTCTGAGCCAGAGTGCCCTGCCTGGTCTGACCCTGACTGTGTGGGGTACTCACCAGCAACTACCCCTCGTCCCACTGCAGGTTCTGTCCCTGTCCTGTGTGTTCCTGCTCTTGTGAGCCGGGTCCCCCTCCGCCCTGCAGATCTCCCTCTCCCACCCCTGCTCTGCTGAGGGATCCCCTCCTGAGCTTCCTCCTCCTCCACTACTCTCCCCATCCATCTCTCCTGTCCTCCTCTCCTGGCCATCACTCACCCAGTCACACCCAGGTATTCCCACAGGCCCTCACAGACACACTCGATCCACTCACTCTCTGTCACACACTTTCACTCACAGATTCACACTGTCAAAATAAAAAGTAAAATGTGTAAGGTGTTATTAAATAAAAGGACTATGTGTATGTATGTGTTTGTGTTTGTGTGTGTGTATGTAATATGTGCAAAGGTGCGCTATGTGTCGTGTTCTGTGCAACGCTCTCCAAACTCCAAAACTCCTCTACCTCCAATGAACGCTACTGTCTCCCTCTCTCTAATCACTATCCTCCGCTCCTGGGTCCAGATATCTGGCTCTGAAGAACTCGATAACAGACAGTGTGTGCCGGTTATTTTTGGGTATATATAGGTGTATTTGAAGTTGTTTGATACACTGGGGCTTTGTGATTGGCTGTGTGTTTGAATTTGTTTTTGCATCAATCATGGTAGCTAGACAACGGCAGCCGTTATGTTAGATGTTGTTTTGATTGCAGTTATCGTGTGATTTGGCTGCCCGTTGTGCATTAACATGAGCGACAATGGCTTTTGTGTTACGTGTTTTTTGTGTGCCTACGCTCGATAGCTATTCTCGTAGAGTAGCTATTGAATCTGCCGTAACTCCTGTATTATTTGCGAGCGATGTGCCTTTTTCACTTAGCGGCTGGTTTAACGGCTGCCTTTAAATCTAGCCCTAAGTCTTTGGTTCACGATGATGCCATCAGCATTGATAATGATAATAATTTAGAATATGTCTCTCAGCACAGATGTTCAGTCCCATTTACTTCTACAAATTCTTAAGAACTGCAGACTAGCAATGATAATAATGTGCAGTCAAAATTATCTGCTGCATCTAGAAGATACAAATTCAGTGTTCCACTTCTACCTCTGTAAAGGAACAAAATCCCTGCTTTTAGGCTACTTGAGTGAGTAACTGGAAATAGTAGAAATGTAAAGAATACCAAAAATACACCATCCTTGCTATCATACTTATTTTTACCTCTTCCTCCTAATTCCACCCAGTCACAGCAAATTCAGCCGAGGTCAAGTTTAGGTAATAGTGCTTCTGCTTTAACCACAAAAAAATCTAGGCCTTATTCTTATGTTGTTGATGTTACTAATGACAAGAAAAAAATATATATTTCCAACTGTTGTATTGGTCAGAAATGCGTGAGCAGGGGTAAAGGTTGATCTCATTTAGGCATATCCTTTTTAAGGTTACACATGAAGCACAACCATTGGTTTGAGTGGGATAAACTGTTAAAGGTCAGTGATGGTATTACCATTGGCAGGAGGACTCCAAAAAGTGGTCAGGGCAGGCATAGTGCTGGTAGTACTAGTGTTTTACATGTGTCTGCAGGAAGTGGGGCATCTTTTCATCAGCAGTATTATTCAAGTCAACCATCTATCTTCCTCCTTCCAATATAACTGATGATGAGGAGATAGCGATCTGCGTAGGTGGCCAGCATCAAGTTATCCTTGCCACCACCACTGTTGAGAGCAGCACCCCCTACCACCACTTGTTCACCAATCATTACCACTAATACCCCAAAGACTAGTAGCCATTATGATAATGTTCATAGACATATAAAGTTCAGATGTCCCACCAACTGATAACTGGTGAGGGTTTTCAAAGGACCATAAAATTCCACAAAAGTCATCCAAAAGTATGCCAGTGGTAGGGAAAACTTGCCAAAATGTTGGAGGTAGGCATGCTACCCTTTTCTTTTGTTGAAAACAGATGTTTTAAAGAACTGATGTCATGTGTTACGGCCTACTGGCATATACAAGCTCAAGTTATTTTTCAAGGATGCCTGTTCCAGAGTTGTAAAAGCAGGTGGATTTGACATGGGCAATTGATAAAGGGACTCAGGCTGCTAACAATTTGTTTCAAGGCATATGTTTCTGTATGACTCCCTGCTCATAACTTTTACTTTCAGCTGTTGGTTTCCCCATTTGATTCCTCAGCAGCAGTAGTACTGAGATGGGAAATATTGCAGCAATTGAAAGCATAGGATAAAAATGGCACATTTCTGATGAGACATTTATTGGCATTGATGGAAATGCAGAAATGCTATGAATTCTTTATGGGTGGGAATTTTCATCAGAAATGTGGGAAATTGCTAATTTTCCATGAGAATTTAACTTTTCACCCATCCCTACTCAGTAGTTGTCCATGGTAATTATTAGATGGCCATAGTGCTATATGTAACTAGTTGTTTATAGTACAGTATATCACTATATGTCCATAGTACTGTGTATTGCTATATCATAGGTGGGCATTGCAATTATTTTGGCTCAAGAACTACATCTCTGTTAAAAATACTGCTGGAGAGCAGTGTTTAATGTGTATGTGTGTTACAAAAGGCACATTGTAATTTTACTTTCTATGATATTTTATTTTAAAACACTGAACCTCATAATCAATTATTGTAAGATTACATTGTTTTAATGTTTGAAAATATTTTTAAGAAAAATTAAAAATGGAAATATATTGCATGCATGAATATTCAACCCCTGTGCTGTAGAAACTCAGTGTACAGAGATGAAATAAATTTCCCTAACATAGTAACACAGTTGATGAGACTGAAAAAGACTTGTCCATGAAGTTCAGACCAATGCATATCAACTTTTGATCCAGAGGAAGGCAAAAACACACACAATGAAGCCATTTTCAATTAAGCCCCAAGTGTGAAAAAAAAATCCTTCCTGACTTGAAATGGCAGTCAGATATTTCCCTGGATAAATATGCTTTCTGCTTTGAAGTCAGTTATCATAGGGCTTGATCCAAATGTTGGAGTTGAAACCAATGTGAATAAAAAAGGCCTTTGCGAGTTAACCAAGACCAATTAACGTGAGATTCAAATCTTCCTAAACCAGAAAGTTTAATGTGCGACGGCCTAAAAAACACACGAAAACTACAAAACTTGAGTCGTCAAAAATCTGACCTCATCACCATCGCAAAACACACAATAAACACTAGAAACGTCCCAATAAAAGAAATAGGTGAACGTCCGACGTTACCTAGTGCCCCAGCCAATCACAGCACCCCAAAGTATCAAGTTCAGTCAAATAAACTATATATAGACCCAAAATAACCAACGCACCTTTGTCTGTGTATCATGTTCTTTTGAGCTAGAGCACAGGACCCAGGCGTGGAGGCTAGTGCAAAGAGACAGGTAGTTGAAGCGCATTCATAAAGTTAGAAGGAGTTGAAGAGAGTTGTTACACCTTAATATACATAATATACTTTTGCACATACCAAATACACGCATTCAAACACACATACACACACGCACAGGCCATATTTTTTTTTGTTAGTAAAACACATACACTTTTATCTTTTTTGTTGACAGTGTAAGTCTGTGAGTGCAAGTGAGTGACAGAGAGTGAGTGAGTGAGGGCCTGAGTCAGTGCCTGTGTGTGAGTGAGTGAGTGAGTGAGTGAGTGAGAGGAATGGAGAGGAGAAGAGAGAGGGGTGGGGTGAGTAGGAGGAGAGTAGGAAGAGGAGTAGATGGGCATAGGTCAGGGTTGGGGAGGGAGAGCCCTGGGGAGGAGGGGGAGCCATGCCAGAGTAGGCACACAGAGAGCAGGCCCAGAGCTTGCAGTGGGACGAGGCGTAAATCAAGGGGAGCACCCAACACAGCCAGGGACAGAACAGGCAGGGTTGGAGAGCCAAAGCCAGTACTTCCAAAGAACCTCTGGGGGTGAGGAGGAGGACAGGGCGAGAGACCCCAAATATACGAAGGAGGAGAACCTGGTTTTGGTGGAGGCTGTCATCCACAGGTTGAGGATCCAGGTCCACGGCATGAGGGCCAAAATGAAAGCAGCATGGAGGGAGGTCCTTGCTGCTGTTAATGCCGTGTCCAGCTGCAGACGCTCGCTGGAATCTATAAAAAAGGAGGGCTGACTGTAAGGACAAGGTAAAGAAGAAGATGGGACAGGAGGCCTTGCATGCTGCCGGCACAGGGGGTGGTCCACCCCTGCGCATGGACTACAGCAAGTGGGAGGAGGCTGTGCGCAGGACAATATCTTCAACATCGGTGCAGGGGATCCCTGGATGGAGTGACACCAGGGATGAAAGGAGCCTCCAGACCACCGGTAAGTGCATCAAGGCCTACATACATATCACACCAAACTGGACACCTACAAAAAATAGGCCAAAACAGTGACACCTGAACACATGGACAGCATTCCACACCACAATTCAGCAACACAGCTTGGAGGGATGTCAAACAAGGACAGAATACTTGTCAAACCCAGCCTGAATGGTAATGGTCAAGTCCCTCTTGAACCCCCTTCATACTGTCTACCACAACATCATTCACAGCACAAAAACAATGCACATCTTCATGTGTCAGTCAAGGATATAACTGTTATGTGTATCACAATGTCATACATAGAGTGACAAGGAGGTCAGCACATAACCTCTTGAGTGCCACAGGGATAAGCAATGCATTGTTTGACAATACACTGGCTAGTCTGGAGCATTGTTACTACATGTCAGGGCTAGGCGTTGTACATGTAGGTAGTTAGTCCAAGTGGAATAGTCATGGTTCAGCTTTCTGCATCATATATATCCTGCAGAGTGTGGATGGCCAGGGGGCATTCACCACCATCACCGCTCTGCAGGACATATGTGATTCACACGGCTCAACCATGATGGGGGGGGGTATTCACTAGGGTGTCAGAAAGAGGTGACAATGTGTACATGACAACTGCAGTGTCATCACATCTGCAATCCCTGTTTTATTCAGTGGAGCCAATGCACTGAGATCTAAACAACTTGGGACATATCAGTGCTCAGGCTCCATAGCATAACATAGGAAAAGGAAGAAGTAACCTCCAATAGTACAGTATAACCATGCACATGTTTGCTGTGTGGTAGGATTTTAGCTGTCCTGGAGTGTTTTCTCGTGCCCTCCAGCTGATTGTGTTGTTGGGTTCCACAGATCATTTTGGTTGTTGTGCTTGATGTGTCTGTTACTGTTGCTGACATCATTGGTTGGACTCTGTAGTCATTGGTCATCCCTGGTGCATTGCTGTGTTCAGAGGTCATAGTGTGTTTGCTGTGGAAGCCTAGGTGTATGTCATGCAATGGATTTGTGTCACTCAAGGTGTGATGGTTCAGTTTTGGTCACCACATTAATCCTGATGAATGGGGATAGCGAGGAGGTATGCCTTGCCATCCACACTGCTCAGGATACACATGATGACCAAAGCTACATCAATGTAGGTTAGTAGAATCAACGTATGGGATCATGTCAAGATCAGCAAAGTGTGTCAGGATGGTAACCAATGCATTGCAAAGCAATGAAATGGATACCATCCTGCCACTCAACTGTTCACATGTCAATGTAATAGTCTTGCAGCACTCCTGTCATGGCTCACATCACTAATTACATCATGTCATGTCCCCACACAGCATACCAGTCAGCGCAAGCAGAGTCTCTGAGGAGGCCACCACCTCCAGGGTGCTGCCACCACCACCACCACAGCAGCAGCAACAGTGGGCACACCATGGCCCCCAGCCACAGCAGCAGTGGGCACATCATGGCCCCAGGGTCCACATCCACAGCAGCCACAGCAGCAGTGGGCACATCATGGCCCTCAGGGTCCACAGCCACAGCAGCAGTGGGAATATCATGGCCCCCAGGGTCCATAGCCACAGCAGCATTGAGAACATCTTGGCCCCCAAGGTCCACCTGCACAGCGTATGGTGAGGCACAGGATGCCACAGACAGTGACAATGCGAGGCCAGGCAGAGTATTGCACGTGGGCCAGGCCACAGCCACCCACGTGGACATCAGGCAGCCAGGAGGCATCTGAGGTGTGGCACCTGGACTACCAGAATCTTGGGCTCATTGAGAAGCCACAGTGGCCACAGGACTGCACCGACTTCATCCCCCCACCACCACCAATGACATCACCCCCACCCCCAGGAACACACGTTTGCCACTCTGAGGCCAGTGAATCCAAGGAGAGTGAGGGGTCCGGGGATCAGATGGTGTTTTCCACATGAAGCATCCATGCTAGTGAAGGCACTCCTGAAGCACTCCATGGGAGTCCGCTACCCCACAGCACACCACAGCCTCCGCCAGCCTCCATGCCCTCCACACTGGTGAAACCCATGCCACAGTGGTCCTTGATGCGGCATGTGTGGCCGTCCAGGGGGAGCAGCTGACAGTGATTCGGAGGTGTGCCCGAACCCTGAGATGTATGGATCTGAACATACGGTGAATCATGGAGTGCCTCAGGTCCATTGAGGCACAGTAGGTGATCTCCAATACGCAGCAGCTCCAATTCCACACCGGCATGATGGAGGTCCTTGGTAACGTGCTGGTGAAGATGCGGGACTCAAACCCCGGGGAAAATCTGCTCCAGAACATGACCCAGCCATCACACGAGGGGTCCAGTAATGCATCCCCAGCCAGCAGTGACCCACCAACAGTTACCAGACCCCCTCGGGTAACCCGGCTCAGTCAGAGGGAATCCACCCCTGCAGCCCCCCCAGCCCCTCCCGTGAAAAAAGAAGTAAGGCCAACCTTCTCTAGGCCCCTTAATAAATATTTGCACTTCTTCATAACATTTGTGTCCTTGCATGCTTCCTATTCAAGATGTTGTTTGTTTAGCAGAGTTGTTTCCAATGCATTGCAAAGCTATGCAGTGAACACAACTCAATCACATCTAACATGGGTGTAAGGTAGTGAGTTGCTTCCAATGTATTGCAAAGCTATGCAGTGAAAACAACTCATGAACATCTAACATGGGTGTAAGGTAGGGAGTTGCCTTCAATGCATTGCAAAGCTATGCAGAGAACGCAACTCATGCACATCTAACATGGGTGTAAGGTAGTGAGTTGTCTTCAATGCATTGCAAAGCTATGCAGTGAACACAACTCATGGCGTCACAAGCTTTTACAGCAGGGGTGAACACACACATCACATACAGAAATGTTTGTACAAGTTCAACTCAGACATATCAAAGCCAAACAACATCTGGGTGTTGTTCCATGATGTGACTTGAACTTGTACATCATGAACACATTAGATAGATCAGCAGAACAACAACATGAACACAATTAAGGGGATGGTAATACTTAACATGTTTAAACAAATATGTAGTAAAACAAGGGAACTCACACTGTGGAAAGGTGTCTTATTCCAAAGTAATTTCAGCTCAAAGTTGAATTTAATAGATGGAAGATCACAGTGGCATGAAGTTGTCAAGTGGCGCTATTGCTACACCATCCTATGGAGATTTATGGTGCTGGGAACAGAGCTGTCCATAGGATGGTGTAGCAACAGCACCACTGTACAATTCCCGGTCACTGAGATATTGCATCTGAAAATTAAACTTTGAGCTGTAATAACATTTAAATGAAACACCTTTCAGCAGTGGGAGTTCCCTTGTTTTACTAAGGGGGATAAACCATACTACATATATTTTTTAAACCTTTAAAATATTACTATCTCTTCAATACCCTGATGAGGGAGAGGTAATCAATGACACAAGACAGTCATATATGCTTATATGTTTCATTGACATCGACAATAACAGGTGATCATAATGGATGTGAATTCAATGTGTAACAGGAACAAACATCTGACCCATGAGGGTTCATGCCATGGATGCCTGCAGGAAGTGAAAACAAGATTGTAAACTGCATTGTAAAAACAACATTCATGCTATTGCTGAACCATTATCATACCCTTGAGAGCCAGTGGGGTACACAACACATTGCTCAGCAATGCACTGAAGAGCTTCCTCCATGGGTTAACCTTTTGTAATTTGACATGGAGTAGACAATCCATTTCTTGTCACCGTGTTGTGTAGGTGTCAGGACCATATCACTTTTGGATGAAGGGGATGGCAAGCAGACATATGTATGTGTGACTGGCCAACCACATCAATGTGTAACCAAGACCCAGGAATCAGTGGATCTATTTAATGGATCTCGATATACATACTGATGAGGTGTGTGCTGTGGGTCCACGTGACACACATACATATGTCTGCTTGCCATTCCCTTGATCGGAACATCATGTGGTCATGATGCCTAGACAACACATTGACAAGCAATGGTGTGGCATATTCACCATGCTACACACACACACAAACAGGTCAGCATGGTGGGCCTTGCAACCTGACTCACAGATCGTTACTCTGATACCGTAGCCAACACCACACACCATAACCATCCCCATTCTGCTCCACTGGGTATTTCCCAACCATTGCTCACATGCAAGGTAAGTACATTATCCCAAAAAAACCCTTTGAGTGCTAAAGGGGTACACAACTAATTGTCTTGCAATGTTTTGTGTACACCTCTAGCAATCAAAGGGTTAACACATGTAATTCAAGAGTTGTATCCAATGCATTGCATGTCATTGTATTGGATATCCCTCTGTGGCTCAAAGGGTTTTACCAGCGTCATGACTATGTTCCAATTGGTAGATGGAGTTTTCCATCAGTACAACGTAGTATGTGATGTACATGGCCAGTCTGGTGTACCTTTGATCAAAGGTTGAGAGATGATGTCCTTGACATGCTAGGACTGTGTCGATGGGTGTTGCAGCTTCCCTTGGTTTCAGCGTCATCTGCAGGCACAAGGCTTCAAGCATGCAGCAGGCCTCTGATTTATCTGTTTGCTTCCTGTAGTCTCCTCCTACCTACTTCCTCCCTCTGAGCTGCTCCTCCTACCTACTTCCTGAGGAGGGGTTTAAAGAGCTGACTGAGTCCTGACTCAGTTGCCCTTGTGTTGTTGTATGAAGCAGTTCTATTACCTTGGGCTCCGTGTATGACCTGGCTTGTCTTCCATCCAATCTGGTGCTGACCTGTGGCTCTGTCTGACTATTCTTTTGTCTTACCCTATAGTAGACACCTAATCTGGTACAGACCTGTGGCTCTGGCTGACTACCTGAACTGTGTATGACCTGGCATGTCTAACTACCCTTTCTGGTGCTGACCTGTGGCTCTGTCTGACTATTCTGTTGCCTATTACCCTACGGACATCCAATCTGGTGCAGACCTGGGGCTCTGCAGACTTGCTTTTCTACTGACTGCAGGCGGGAGTAAGAGATACGCTCAATACTGACTGCAGGCGTGAGTCAGTATTCTCGTTTCATCTGATCTGATCAAGATCCTGTGTTCCTGCTCCTGTTCCGTTCCAGTTCCTGTTCCTGACTCCAGTAGAGACTACCAGTCCTAGTCTCCGGCAGTGAGGTCAAGCTTGGCAGCCTACTATTCCTGATAGCAGTGCTTGCTGGCTTGTGGCCCTCTGCTTGTTCTGCTATAATTCTATTGTGTGCTATCTTTATTGTTGTTAATAAATTGCATTTAACTATACCATACTGACTCTTGAACGTTTCTGGGGAAACCGTGACAATGGGTCATCCTGTGGAGTGGAACAGATGTTTTTTTTTGATGTGCATGTGTTTGCATGCATTCCACAAGCACAACCATACTCACACGTGCATGTTACTCACAGGTGAAGTAGTCCCTAATGATCCTGGTTCACATTTGTGTCCCGCTCAACATAACCTCCTCTCCATCAATGGGAACAGGGACCTCCATTCAAGATGCAATGTTATGTAATAGGGCACATGCCAGTCTCTCTCTCACACTAAATCTGAGGAGGGTGGACTGTCAGTTTTCAGCAGCAGTAAGGTGTTATCCATGAGCAGTCATGTGGTCCCAATAGACCAATGGTAAGGTGTGTGTTATCCAGGTAATTGTTTGCTGGTGTGTCCGTGGTTGGTGGTGTGTTGTGTTGTAATTGGTATGTACCTTTTAGGTGTGTGTTGTGTCTCCATTGGCTACTGAGGTTACATAGGTGAGCTTGATTTGTTTTTTGAGTGCCATGTGTGCATGTTGTGTTGTGTGTTAACCCCTGTTGTTCCAGGGTGTGTTGTGATGTCTTATGTTGTGCTGCTTTGTGTCCCCCCTTTCCCTGTGTGTTTGCTGGATTCTTGTTTGTATGTGACTTGTTTGTATGGTGTAAGCCAGTGGTTCACAACCAGGGTGTCATGGCATGTTGGTGTGCCATGTGCATCAGCTCAGGGTGCGTCACTTTTCCCATGTTGCTATATTCTGCATTAGTAATTAGTAATATTCATTTTACACATTTTTCTAGGGAGATGTGTGTATGGGACATATAATGCACTATATTCTACGCATTGTCATTGACACAGTGAGACCTGATGTTAGGCGTATGCTATTTTCTGTTTGGGAATTTCCTTGTGCCTTCAAGGGGTGCCCTGGAACATCAAGATTGCGTGTTAGGGGTGTCTTAGATGGAGGGGTTGTGAACCACTGGTCTAGGCATTGTTGTTGTATTTGCTAGGCATTGCAGGGGTTAATATTTGACCTCTGTATGCTTGGGTTATGTACTTGAATGACCTGCTTCTCTGTTTTGTTTTCCTCTACGGTGGTTTTTACTCTGAGTTTTGTGGTGTGCGGCTAAAAAAAATGGGTGTTAGGTTTCTGGCAGAAAATGTTGCAATTTAACTCACGTCATCCCTAACTCAAACATTTGAATGGCTCTGGGGTTAGCTTTTACATTGTCCTCAATGGGCGATATTTTGATATTTTGGCGACGAGCGTCGTGTTTTCACAACTGCCGTTATTTCTTACTTGTGGGAACATTTGCATTGGATACTTGACTAACAAAACCACAGTCGTCGTTTTTTTCTTACGGATTATGGATCAAGCCCATAATTCTCAATATTGTTCAGTGCTAGAAAGGTATCCATTCAATTTTTTAAAGCAATTACAGTATCTGTAAGCACAGTATCCTGAGGCAAAGAATCCCAAAATGTTATTATCCTTACTGTAAAAAAAATCCTTGCCTTTGTTATGGTTGAAAGCACCTTTCGTGTAGTCTTAATATATGACACCTTGTTTTTTGTTCAGCTCTTTGACTAAATAGTTCATTGGGCAGTTATTTGCATTGACTTGAAAAGGCAATCATATCTACTTAGACATCAGGGGCTCAATAATATTACCACAGGTAAAACTGGTGGTTATAGCAAAAACAGTAGCGGCAAAAGAAATCAGCCATGTACCCCAGCAATTCTATTGCTGGAGAGGTACATAGCAAAAAGAGTGTTGTCATCCTAAATTCATGTTTTGGCAAAATGCTCCTACAGCACGAATTGTGGGAACATCAAAGTAAAAAAAAAACCGTGCTGTAGGAGCATTTTGCCAAAACATGAATTTAGGATGACAACACTCAAACAACAAGAGTGCGCTAACACTAGTCAGAAAATGTATCACCTGTCATCTACTGTATCTTTCCTTCTTTCTTCTCTTCTGTCTCTCTGTTCCTTCAGTCTTCTTTTCTTCCTATGATCTTCTTTCTTCATAACTGTTTAAAAATAAAAAAAATAAATTAGTGTTTTGTTTTTTTTAAATAAAAAAATACTCCCCCAAAGATGCTACTGTTAATCCTTTGAGCGCCAGTGGGGTAGCCCTCTGGCGCTTGAAAGGGATACTATTTGTGGCATTGTGTAAATATATATATGTGGCGTCTTGTAAATATTAAATATGAAGTTTCCTTCTTGTGTGTGTGCATATGTTTAAAATGTTCAAATTCTTTACTCCCTTGCCTCCGCCACCTTCTCCGCTGGTGGTGGAAGGCATATGGACCAGCACAGATTCAGATTCTGACCTCTCTGGCTGTTGCCCAAGTCAGAGTGCCGGAATTTTGAACTGAAACTGACTTTTATATGCCAGTCTTGGTTCAAAACAGATTGGCAATCTCCTATTGGCTAGGAAGTGCTTTTCTACCTCCCAGCCAATCATTTTCTATCGGGGTTATTCATCACCCACCCTAGAAGCTGATTGGCTGGGATGTGTGTAAGCACTTCCCAGCCAATAGGAGACTGCCATCTGTTTTGAACCGAGACTGGCATATAAAAGCCAGTCTAGGGTCAAAATTCCGGCAGTCTGACCCGGGCAATGGCCCGAGAGGTCAGAAGCTGAGTCTGCACCATTCCACATGCCGTCCGCCACCAGCGGAGATGGCGGCAGAGGCACGGCGGTAAAGAATTTGAACATTTTAAGTATATGCACACACACAAGAAGGAAACTTCATATTTAATATTTACAAGATGCCACATATATGTATATTTACAAGAAGCCACAAATAGTAACCCTTTCGGTGCCGAAGGGCTTCCCCTCCGGCACTCAAAGGGTTAACAGTAGCACCTTTGGGGAAGTATTTTTTTATTTATAAAAACAAACCACTAATGGGTTTTTTTTTATTTTCAAACAAGAAAGAAGATCAGAGGAAGAAGAGAAGACTGATGAAAAGAAGAAGCTGGCCGTGACCCCGCTGGACATCAGGATTAGTGGTAAGTTTTAAGTTGTTGGGACATGTGAGAAACTGTTTATTGATTAACCCTATGAGTTCCAGTGGGGTATGCAATGCATACCCCACTGGCACTCATGGGGTTAATCTTTTTCTTCTTTTCAACCACAAGAATGTGTTGGAAACCAGTTTTCCGACACATACCGGTGGTTTTGACGGTCTGTTTGAGCTCTGCTCCTGCCTTCTCATAGTGCAGGATTTGCACCATGAAAAGTGCATCCAAAACATGTGGTCAAGCCACCACATGGAATAGGATAGCAAAGGCAACTATTTTTATGTAATGTTCAAAAGGTGAAATTTGCAAATTTTTGGTGTTGCCTAGGGATGGGTGAAAATTTCCACCTCAAACTGAAATCGGCGAAAAATGGCACTTTCCGCTTGGTGAAAAATTTCCAGCGAAAAGTGTAAATTTTCCACTTTTTTCACCTAGCTCATTCCATTGAAATCAATGGGAACATAGAAGTTACACACAACACATAGCAGATAATATTTTATTTCCCAAAGGCATAGTATAAAAGGGGCATGAGGGTGCCTGTGTTGGTGGGGTGTGGGGAAATAATCAGTTGAACAGGGGATGATTTTTGGGGGGTTGTTTACTGGGATTGGGGGGCACTTAATAAAAAAGAAATCCTAAATAAAATAAAATAAAGTAAAAACCTAAGACATGGTATAAAGGAGTCTGAGGAGGGTGCCTGTGTTGGTGAATGAATGAATCATTTGAACAGGGAATTTTTTTTGGGGGGGGTTCTTGACTGCTATTGGGGGGACAGTTAATAAAAGAATAAATCCATAAAATAAAAAAAAGACATCTATATTTATAGTGACAGAGATAGGAACCCCCTGACGTAAGTTGAAACTGGGGTGGACTGATACTTGACTTGATAGAGTATTTTGTAGAGGATGATTTGTTTGATTTGTTGTTAGAGGCCTTTGTAGGACTTATTAGAGGCCCAATCCCTGAAGAAACATTGATTTGTAGGACTTAAGCTTGTTTTGCACAAGCCCTAAGGAAACATTGATTTGTAGGACTTAGGCTTCTTAGAAACAAACCCCCCAAAAATTGTTTATTTTTTTGTAGGACAATTTTTTTTTTTTTAGTATTTTTTTTTTTATTTTTTTTTTTTAAACACAAGCCATGAGAAAAAAATTAAAATGCCCTACTGGCCTAATGCCAGCAGGTCATGTTGGCCAGTGGCCACTGTCAAATGTCCTCCTGAGTCCTGAGTTGCAGCTGCTGTTCGTACTGCTGCTGCTGACTTGTTTAAGCAGCAGGATGATTAGGCAGCTAAAAGGGAATGGGATCAACAATAGCAGTAACATGGAAGATGTATGATGATGGTTGCACTTGCCACGACTGGCTCCAGTGATGCACCTGAGGCAGTAGCAGCAAAATAAGTAGCCCCCAGTCTATGTGGTGAAAAGAAGAAGTTGGCCATTAAATCTTCTCCACCTGCCCCTCCTATAAAATCATCATAGATGTGTTGTTATTAGAATATATTTTTTTCCTTGAGAGCAGGAACATCAAGTCTCATGAGCAACTGCAATGTGCACAGTGTGTGTGGTAAATAACATCTGGGGGCATAACTTTATCCTACAACCATGACACCAGAAACCAAGCATTGTTGCTGTAACTATACCCTTTGTCCAGAACCCATTAAGGATGCATGACAACTTGCTGACAGTTTAATAGTAATGATGAACGCTCCCTGCCACCATATTAGCATATTTTGCAGGATGGAATCTCCTCAGATACCGCTTGATACACTGATTGCGATCCTCCTCCGCCACACTGGCATGTGTGGTCAGTGCACCACACAGTGTGCAATGGGTAGAGTCGAACTGCCACATCAACAGAGTAGCAATCATTTGGCGGGGGAGGTAACGATGAACGAGGTGGATTGGCAGAAGATGTAGTTACCCTAGAAGGTGATGGCGAGCTTGTTGTTTCACTAGTCCTGGAACTTCCAGTCTCTGCCTGGGTTGTTCTATTCCTCCTCCTCTTTGATCTCCGCCTCACCTCTTGTTGATTTTCTGGAGAGTCATGGACAGCAAAAGCAGTGCTTGATTTCTGTGGTGGGTGTTTGTCTTTAACATGTTTGATGTAAATGTCATGGCGTCTGTGTTTCATGTGTGATATCAGGGCACTTGTGCCAAGGTGTGTTCTCTCCTTTCCTCTTTTCACTGACTTGTCATAAATTGTGCACAGTGCCATTGCTGATGACTGCACTGTGCCTGACTCAACAGAAAAATAGTCCCACACCCATGATGACTTCAGGGGGAAGGTAACAGATGGAGAAGAATGGCCTCTTACGTTTTCTCCTCCACATTCCCCTTCATTGTCTGTGGCAGCGGATAATGTTACTGCTGTTCCTGCTACTGCCTCAGAATCAGCACTGCAACTAGGATCAGGAGTATTGGTGCCGCTGTCAAGTGGAACCTGTCCTTGTCCCACATCACTTGTTGACCCCATTCCCACTGTGTCCACGGTGGTCTGTGGCACACTAGCCTGCTCCTCAGCATCCTGCTGTCCTTGCATCTCAGCATCAGAAGGAATTAGAGCAGTTGCAAATTCCTCTAATTCCAAGATGTCATTGCTAGTGGAGGTGTTGATGCCCATCCTCATCCCTGTCTCCCATTCCTTCTCAGTTTCTGATAAAAAGGCCATCAATGTCTCTTCCACCCCAGCTTCTCCAGCATCATCATCATCACCACCACCACTCGTCCCTACATGCTGTTGTTGCTGCTGCTCTATTCCAGACATCTCACTGCTGCTTGGAGGTGGTGACGAGCAATGTGACAGAGGGTCCCCTAATGTCACACTTGCCATTTTCCTTAGACCTGAAGAAGGTAGACTAGCACTAGCAGAGGTAACAGCAGGTACAGGCACTGTGCTTCTGCTGCTGGTGGTGGTGGTATTAATTCTGAGCCTGCTCTCCCCCCCCAACACTAGTTCTGGCCTCTTCAGGACCATGTTCCACCTGGACACTGTAGTGAAGAGAAGGGGAAAACTCCCAGTCCCAGGGTCAGAGGAATGGTTTGGGCTCCCTTTACCGCTAGTCTGGACGCTGCCAAATATTTCCCCTACCACTCCGGCTGCTTCACCATTACTGCTACTACTACTAACACCAACCACATCAAGTTCAGCCGCAGAATCTTCCTCCTCAGTCTCTCAATCACTAGTAATATCAGGATATTGTTGATCACCCCGTCCTTCACTCCTAACGCTAACAAGCTCCTGGACCTTAGTAGTTGTAGTACTAGCACTCCAACCACATCAAGTTCAGCCGCAGAATCTTCCTCCTCAGTCTCTCAATCACTAGTAATATGAGGATATTGTTGTTGATTACCCCGTCCTTCACTCCCAACGCTAACAAGCTCCTGGACCTTAGTAGTTGTAGTACTAGCACTGGCAGGACTGCTTGGGAATGGCAAGTGTGATTTAGGGTCCCTTGCTGTCACACTTGGCATCATTTTCTCCCCCCCTTGAGTACTAGAAGAAACACTAGCAGCAGGAAAGGTATTGGTGGCAGCAGGTTCAGCACTGGCAGCAGGTACAACTCTAGTGACTGCAGGAACAGAAATGGTGGCACTGTCAGCAGGGGCAGCACATCTGGCAGCAGGTACAACACTAGTGGCTGCAGGTACAGCAATGGTGGCACTGGCAGCAGGGGCAGCTTATCTGGCAGCAGGTACAACACTAGTGGCTGCAGGTACAGCAGTGGTGGCACTAGCAGCAGGGACAGCACGCCTGGCAGCAGGTACAACACTAGTGGCTGCAGGTACAGCAATGGTGGCACTAGCAGCAGGGTCAGCATATCTGGCAGCAGGTACAACACTAGTGGCGGCAGGAACAGCAATGGTGGTACTAGCAGCAGAGACAGCATGTCTGACAGCAGGTACAACACTAGTGACTGCAGGAACAGCAATGGTGGCACTGGCAGCAGGGGCAACACATCTTGCAGCAGGCACAGGTAGCTGACCTGTCCTGCTCTTACTAGTACTATCCTTTTCTCCCTTCCTTCTCATTCCATTTTCTCCCTTCCTTCCCTTTTCTCCCTTCCTTCCATTCCCTTTTCTTCCTCCATTCTCATTAAATTCCCCAAGATCCCTTGGGGCGATTTAGGGGGAATGGACACCATTGTTTCAGTACTTCTAGTCACTTCCTCCTCTTCCTCCTCCTGAGACTCAGTGGACACATAATAAGGGTCCTTTCAGTTCCTCTTTTTGCTGCTCATAGTGATAGGAGTCACTATGAGCCTCTCCTGCCTCAATTTTTGCAAAATATCACAAGAGAACAGTACAGCATGTCTATCTCGTTCTGTAGCTGCTATTGTGTCTGCCTTCAGTGAAAATGTCACGTTTTTATACCGGAAGTGCGAAAATAACGTAAATCAATGGGTGAAAACTTTTTAGCCATTGAAAAAATGGTGAAAGATTTTGGCCAATGGGCGAAAGATGCGAAAATTTTAACCACTAGTTTTAAATTAATATTATTATATACCAATCAGTTTTGATTCTCAGAACCTCTCTCTGTCCAATACTAATGTATTAGATCAATTTTATTCTTATATACTATTTCATTAGTAAAATGTAACCAGTAAACATGTCGATGTGGTGTCGGCATGGTATTGTTAATGTGTTTGAATCACTACGACAATTCGATCTGCACACACATCGAAATATTCACAAAAATTGTCGGATGGAAGGGGAAGGTTGGAGGAGGTCCCTATTAGCATACAGGATTTTCGAAGTGCTGTCAGTGTGGAAGGGATCTCCTCCCCTCACACATCACCAACACTACGACAATTCTGAACAGCATTCTCTGTGTTTCCCTACCTAGCCAGTAGGGGAACACAGAGAAGGCTTACAGCACCATGAACAGCATTAAATGCCATAAGGATGTGCATTGCTCACCCCTGTGGCATTCAAAGGGTTACAATAAACAAAACTAGTACACCAAGCACTACACAATGCCCCCCCTTCAACACCCCACCCCTTAGTGTGTCGACATATATTGTTTATATTCAACATACTAACTCCATCTGACTTCACCTCAGGAACTAGTCTGAGTCAGTTGGTCGACCAACCTGTCCTTTATTTAACACTTAACCCTTTGAGTACCAGAGATTTAGGAAGGCATTGCTTAGCATGGTCAATGATACTGTCAGGATCTGTAACCTTCAACTTAAAGTAGCAGTAAACCAGGTCCAGTAAGAGGTTACACCCATCACTGAGTAGTACCAGGACATAAATCACAAGGAGGCAAGAGCAAAGATATAGGATAATATATTTATTATCAATCCAAGTCGGTACACGGAGCAGGAACGTCAGCCAATCCAAGTCAGTACACGAAGCAGGAATGTCAGCCAAGCCGGGTCGGTACACAGGAGATGAGAAGCAGAATGGTCAGGCAGTCCGGGTCAGTGCACAGACAGGAATCAAGATGCAGAGTAGTCAGTCAGGCCAGGTCGATACGTTGAGAGCTCACAAGAATCAGGAACACGCGCTGGTACTGGGACACCACGAAAGGGCACCGGAGATGTGCCAGAACCCAGTATTTAAGGACAATACTGGGCGGGACAATCACAGTGCAGCCAATAGGCGTTAGGCAGGAGTGGAAACTGACAGAATGTCGCCGAATAGCATGGGCACCGTGATACCAGCTTATAAAATCAAAAGCATTTATTGTTGCTAGCAAAACCATAAGCAACGTAAATTGGACAGAGGTGCAACACAGGATACATTTTAGCAGAGCAGATATTCCTGCAAAGTCTGACTTAGACATACTTAAGGTATCAAAAAGGACAGGCAGGGGGATGAGGGGTGGGAAAAAATGAGGGTTTGAGGGTGGGGAAAGAGGGGAGTCAAAGGTATGTAGGGTGTGAGGCCAGCTTGATAGTGAGTGTGAGGTTCATGCAGGTGGAACATAGAGTGCTTTCCTGGATGTGGAGAGGAGGAGCTTATGATTTATTCAACTGTCAAAGTGTGGATTAGCGAAGGCTGGCTGAAGGCTGCTGGATACTAGGCACGTTAGGGAGCAATGGTTTAGTGGCATGGAATTGTATCCAGGGTGATAATGTAGCCATTACAGATTCTACAAAATAGTTAGAAAAACATGAAGTTTTTCCATCTCTAGGATGATGTCTACCACTTCAGTCCAAGACTGTAACGCTTCTGGGTCTCTGGAGAGCCAGTGTAAAGGAATCATCGATTTAGTCACAGAGAGTATTTTGAGCAGGATGGGTCGATGTGGCAGGTGTATTTGCTCATGGCGGTTGTGTATATAAGAGAAGAGACATAAGAGGGGGGGTCCATTGGTATCATGGATTGCAACATCCGAGAGTGTAGGACAGTGACTGGCTTCCAGAATTATATTATTATTGGGCAAGACCAGAAGATGTGGAGCATTGTGCCTGGTGATGATGCATAACATCTCCAGCATAGGTTTGAGATAGATGGAGACAATGTCGAAATTATGCATTTTGTTTTGGCCCAGTTTTATTCTATAGTCAGCCAATATAAGAGTACAGTTTTTGTGGTAAGAAAGTACTTCATGTTTGCATGAAGATGAAATTATCAGATTCCATGTAACTATACAACCCTGACTTATCCCTTTGGATACTAGCAAGCTCTCACTCAATCATTGGAGACCCTTTTAACAACCAAGAGATTGCAAGCTTTTCTTTGTGATTGTTTGTTATAGGCTAAATGTATTTTCTGTGCCAGGGAACTGATGACGATGGGGTGGGGCTATGTGAGGACTCGGGGTGTGTCCACAGGAGGACCTAAGGATGCTTCTGACCTTGCAGAGAGACTCATAGCCTATTAACCCTATAAATACTAACTCATAGTGTGCTGTACCAAAAGACTGAATGAATTAACCAATATTTTCAATAAGCAACCTGAACTAATACTAATCTGATCTCTATATCACAAAAACGATTCCCAATAAGTTTTCATTATCATCATTGTAAAACTGTGCAAAAAAGTATAACACATTATACTGGCTCTCATTTATTTTAATGTTTCATACAATATAATACATATTTGTAACAATGTGATTTTAAATTGTGCTTTGCAGAGTGTTTTTTGCTTATGGGACTAAGGTGTTTTTTTTTGTTATTTCTGAAAGCTGTATAACATGTACCCATCTGTGACACGTTGGCTACCTGGAAGTCATAATACTATAGATGGAAATACAGAAGAGATACAGAAATTTATTAAAGAGACATTTACAAAACACAAGGAACAACTGGATATACATGACCAAAGAGATCTGATTGATGCATTCCTTGTGAAGCAAAAAGAGGTATGCTATTCTCTCATTTTCATATACTGCCTAATAAGGACAATCCCACTCTGTATATGGCAATTTTAACCTTTAATGGACCATGGAATTTCTTCACAATATGTTGTACACCGATCTGTTCCTTAAAGGGTTAAGTAGGCTCAAACATATTGCCCGATTCAGTGTGAACAACTGCCATGTCTGCCTCCATGGACATGACATTCAGGACTGATTAAAGGTGTAGTCTCTTGAACTAAAGCCCAATAGAAATATTCATGGAGGCAATTAATGCTAATACTGCCACAGTAAGATAAGTGAAGGGTTATTATTAGGCATTTTAGTTCAATAATACATTAAAGGAAAAATAAAACAAAAACGTTTTCTGTGGTTGTATACATTGAACTACCCTGTGTGTGTAAAACATCTTTGTTTTCTTAAATGGATAGTAATACTTCGTTTTATCTTTATTTTATTTTGTAGGCATTAAAAAACCATGAAGATTTCAGAGATATTCACAACCAAAATTTCCCCTCCCACCCCTTTTACCTAGTGTAAGCAATCTCTTCTCAGATATGGAATGCAGTCCATAGACCAGACAGATAACAGCAGGGGACAATCTTCTTCCTATGAGAACAATGAAAGCCCTGCCCCCCTTGACAAGTTTTTCAGGTTTTTCCCTTATCTTAATTGAAGATTGTCCCTCTCTGCAATCTACCTGGACACCTCCCTTCTGCTCTGGCTGAACAGTGTTACATCAGTAAAAGGGGTGGGAGGGGGATACTTTATAATTCAATTACTCTTGAACTACAACTCTGACAGAATTGAAATAACACTCTCCAAAGTCCAAATACTATGATGATTAATTAGAGCTGCTTTTATTATGAACATTACTATCCCTTTAAGCCTAAAATCCAGTTTTAAATATTCTATAAGTGAGCAGCCATTACTGCATTTCCCAGGGCTCACTCCTATTGCAATTGTAATGTTGAAAGGTGTCTATAAAAGGGCAAAAATAAGGTAACAACCATTCTGAATGGAAGAGCAATAGGTACTAATATCAATAAAGTAATCGCATTACATTTTGACCCTCATTTCAAAAAGCAAACAAAAATTAACCGAATGGTGTCTGTATAGAGCAGCATACACATTTATTATAAATGTAAGTTTAGGGTTAGATTTTTTATGGATATAACTAAAATACCAATTGTTAGCATACCTTAAAGGAGCAGTAAACTTTTTTTACGAAAACACATATCTTATAGAGCATTTCCTGCTGAATAAAATAAGGCCACACCCACTACTGTCAGATGTTTTATTAAAAATTTATAGCAGTTTAAATAATCAGGAAGTGAATTTACTGTGTTTACTTCCTGATAGTTCTAAACGACAGGAAGTGACAGGCAGTTTCTATCACATTCTATGGAGAACTGTATGTCTGACTTTTCTGACTTTCCTCTCCATTAGAATCTAACTGGAAATCTAATTAGAATTTGACCACTAGAGGGCACTGCTAATGTAAAAAAGCATGGGTTTAAACTGTAATAACTCTGGAAATATAGATCTCTTGGCAGTGGAGTACCCTTATTTTACTCAGTAGGAAAATCCCTACAATATATATTTTTTCATAAAAAAAGATTACTGCTCATTTAAATAAGATATGTATATTGTTATAAAACAAATATAAAATTAAAGTCACTAATGTATACATTTCTTCAAATAAGTTTGATAATAGATAAAATGGGGGAAAAAATCAGCAAAAAGAGGTTTCCAAAACATTGCACTCTTGTGTTCATGGGGTCAACATCCCCTTTTATATAGATAGGAACATTTATATATCCCCCATGGTGCAGTTGAGTTCCTCCAGTTCTACTTATTACATGAGCCCCACTGTGTAGAATAGGATCTGTATCAAGAGATTTGTATTAGAAGAGCAGTTCTCAGACTGGGTTCTGTGGAATTTTAGGGTTCCCATAAGAAATACAAGGGATTCTACAGTTAAAAAACTCATGGAGGAAAATGGAACAAGACTGGGGTATCTGAGAGTGTATGTGCGGTTCTGTGACTAGTACCACTGGGCAGTAAAACAAGGCTGGAGTGCTAGACCATATATGTTTTGCTCGTTGACTGCCTGTGGACAGTGAAGCAAGATTTGAGTGTCAGACAGTGCATGCATGGTTTGGTGACTACCAGTGGAATGAGGAACTAGGCTGGGGTGTCAGACAGTGCTTGTGTGGTTTGGTGACTACCACTGGATAGAGGAACAAGGCTGAGATGTCAGACAGTGTATGTGTGGTTTGGTGACTACCAGTGGAATGAGGAACTAGGCTGGGGTGTCAGACAGTGCTTGTGTGGTTTGGTGACTACCACTGGATAGAGGAACAAGGCTGAGATGTCAGACAGTGTATGTGTGGTTTGGTGACTACCAGTGGAATGAGGAACTAGGCTGGGGTGTCAGACAGTGCTTGTGTGGTTTGGTGACTACCACTGGATAGAGGAACAAGGCTGAGATGTCAGACAGTGTATGTGTGGTTTGGTGACTACCAGTGGAATGAGGAACTAAGCTGGGGTGTCAGACAGTGCTTGTGTGGTTTGGTGACTACCACTGGATAGAGGAACAAGGCTGAGATCTCAGACAGTGTATGTGTGGTTTGGTGACTACCAGTGGAATGAGGAACTAGGCTGGGGTGTCAGACAGTGTTTGTGTGATTTGGTGACTACCACTGGATAGAGGAACAAGGCTGAGATATCAGACAGTGTATGTGTGGTTCTGTCACTACCATTGAACAGAGGAACAAAGCTGGGGTGTCAGACAAAACGTGTGGTTCTGTGACTACCACTGTACAGTAGAACAAGGCTGCGGTGCAAGGAAGGATATATTTTGCTCAGAGACTACCAATGAACAGTGGAAAAAGACTGGTGTGTCACACATCGTATGTGTGGTTCTGTGACAATTCCAATGTTTCAGACAGTGATATGTGTTTCTATGACCACCAGTGGATAGAGGAACAAGACTGGAGCGTCAGACAGTGTATGTGTGGCAGAAACAGATTTAAACTCCATAGGGCCCTAGGCAAGGTTCCAGTTTTGGGCACCATATTTCTTGATCCGGTGTGTCTGACACAGAATTCTGCTAGCATGTACTGGCATTACGGCTCTAATTGAAGTTGGAGCAACTGATGATGTTGGTCTCTTTCAAAAAAAAGGTCATTTGACATAAGATGCTAGTTTCAACAACAGCAGAAACTGTTTGTGACCCAACGGTTTCAGCCAGGGCCATGGGGCCCTAGGCATTAGCCTAGGTTGCTGTAATGGCTGATTCGACACTCATGTGTGTTTTTGTGATAAGCAGTAGACAGTGGAACAAGGTAGGGGTATGACAGTGTATGTGTGCTTCTGTGACTGCAAGAAGAACAAGGCTGAGGTGTCAGAAAGTGTATGTGTGGTTCTACGGATCCCAGTGGACAGTGAAAAAAGGTGTGGGTGTGAGACAGTGTATGTGTGCTTCTGTGACTACTAGTGCAATAAGTTCATACAGTGTATTTCTGTTTTCCATTAGATTTCTCTTGTAAAAAAACAAAACCCCCTCATGAAACAAAACATAATTAACTGGTAACTGTTACCTGATATTTTATTTGTAAGTTAATAATACCAGCTAACATGCAGCTATATTTAATATTTATATTATGTTATTCCCTTGGTTGCTAGAGAGGTTTCATATGGATTACATAGAAATGCATTGATGACCTCTCCACCAACCAATTGTTAAATCAGGAGGGTCAAACTGCATCCTAAGCAAACAAGACAGCACACATTTATGGGATATGACTGATTTTGCACAGTTGCTGATAAAAAAGAAAGCGCTTATGACTGACTCCTGTCTATCTATGTTAAATCAAGGATATTCCAAAAACCTGGGCTTAGATTGTTGGGGTCCAATGGGGAGTTAGTTTCAAACTAAAGGTTTCCAACATGACAAAACATTTGAAAACCATTGTTTTAAAGACAAAAAAATGTATAATATAACAATAGCTGAGCTTGTTTAAATCCATGTGCACCTTTCAGTTGGCTTGTACTAAAAGCCATGTAAGGCATAAGCATTTAAGAAGATCTGTATCCTTTCCAAGTCTTCACCTCAGTGGGAACACCTATCTTTACAGGATCTGCATGTTTATTCCTCCCCAGTCATGTATTCCACCTCTTTGGGCAAGTTGATATATTTTGGCATCCTCAGAAGTGAGAAGAAGTGAGGCAATTTTATAAAATATAAATAAATAATTATGTAATCTGACAGACAGATCAGATAACTCTGTTCTGCTAAGGTTGATGAGTCCCTAACTACTAAACCAAAAACTCTCTGAAACATTATACATTGAAAAATAGCTTACATGATGTGAGAGGCTTCTTAGGACAAACAACAGTACAATGGCCTGTCCTATGGCTAGTCACCACTCAGAAGCATCACGTTTTAGCTCTCTAGTTCCGTAACAGAGGAGAAATTTCCATGTACATATTAGACTAATCTCACCCAAAAGGGCACTCCACTCCCAAAATGACAGGCAAGTCCCACTGCACAGGAACACCAGTAACCCCAAAGTACGTTTTGGCCTGGGGAAGCCAACCACACCTCACTGATGAGGCCCATACAAGGCCGAAACGTACGTCTGGGGTTAGTTGGTTTTTCTGTGCAGAGGGGACTTGCCCATCATTTTGGAACTGGACCGCCCTTATGGGTGGGACTAATCTAATATGTATGTGGAAATTTCTCCTCTCTATTGCACTAAAGAGCTAAAATGTGATGCTCTTGAGTGGTGACTAGCTGGAGAACAGGCGACCTTGCTTTTGTTCGTTCTCAGAGCCTCTCACATCTTTTGGCTCGTTTCATTGAAAAACAGAAACACAAGGTATAAACAGTTTACAAAGATACCTTTAATGAAAAAGTGAGTAATGTCAAAGCTACTTTAATGACAACAAAAAGTAGTGTATCCGATAATTTGCATTAATCTGTGGTTTATAATTTATCCCCTTAGATGCTTCAAAATGAGTTGGAGACCTCTTTAGCAGCCCAAGGAGTCAAGCTTACATTGTGCAAATAGATACATTAACCCCTTAAGGACCCTTGACGGTCCTGGCACATCATGGGTGGATTTCCGTTAAGGACTCATTATGTGCCAGGACCATCATGGAATTCCAGGCTCCCCACACGGCTGCACTCAATTCGGGGAGTCCGGAAGCGAATGCAAAATAAATAAAAAAATAAATGCTCCGTGGTCCTTAAGTGACGGCCGCGTGCATGCGGGGCCGGTCCATAAGGGGTTAAGTTGAAAGTGTTTTTTGTTCTGGTTAAATTAAATGTACGTTTACAATATATGGTGCCTACCTGATTAATATATTGAACATATTACAGGAAAAGCCTCATCCTGGATTGTATTTCCATGACAACAATTTAACAGTCCTTGTGACCGATTTGTTTGCTGCTGGAATGGAGACAACATCTACCACTCTTCGATGGGGTTTCCTATTAATGATGAAATATCCAGAAATTCAAAGTAAGAAATCAGTTTATACAAACTGTAGCAAACAGTGGAAAGGACTACAGGAACTAACTGAATATTTTAGCAATTCACCTTGATTTAAAATGGGATTAAAACCCTTTGAGTGCCAGAGGGGTGTCTGATGCATTGCAAAGTAATGTGTTGTACACCCCTGAAAGGGTTAGTCCCTTATATGTTAAAGACGTCCAATGCATTGCTTCAAATGCCTTGGAGACCTCTCTAGCATTCAGTGGGTTACAAGACAGGGATGGGTAAAACGTACCTCCTCCAAAGAGAAATGGTCAAAAAACAACACTGTTCTGAGTGTGAAATTTCCCACAAAAAGTGCAGATATTTTTTGCCTTTTTTCACCTATGTATTGCATTAATTTCAGAGGTAGAACTACATTTCCCCTCAACACTGCAAGTATTCCCACAGTACTAGTATAAAAGGGTGTCTGCATCCAGTAGGCTGTCAATCTCTGCTTGGGAGTGAGAGAGAGAAAGGAGCCTACTGTGATTTCTAGCAACTTAGTGGAGATGTTAGTGGAGGTGATAGAGTGCTGTTGAGCTAGACACTGCCATTTGTTTTCTGGGTGTGGTAGATAAGAAAGGAGGATTACCCCCACCCCAAAAAAAGTATTAGCATGAGAGATAAGCAGCCAGCCAATTTGAGACTAAGTGATGGAACACTGATAGATACCAGATAATATACCTGACTGATGTGAATATCAAGACAAATCTAGTAGGAATGGGCAAAACGTCAAAAACATTTCCTACAGGAATTTTCATGGAAAAAACAACAATCTCCCGCTTTTTTTTGTTGAAAATTCCCGTCCAGAGAAAATACATAACATTTTCGCCTTGTTACTACTACCAATAGATTACCTGCGAGAACTATGCCTTTTTTCACCTGTTTTCTATGACTTCAACATTTCCCACTGCAATATTAATTCTTCTCAGGGCTGAAGTGAGAAATAAATACCTGAAATCAAAAGCTGTGGTCCTACAGCAACATATGCCTTAAAAAAATGTTAGAAAGCTGAGTGCCTTTCCTGTTTACCCACAACACTAAGTGCCTGCTTAAGTAACACTGGAACAGCCATCCTTGAAACATAATTGCGGATTTGGATATACCATCACTGTGCAACACATAACATCAGGGTGTCCTGGGCCATCGTATCTGAATCTTCTCCTCTGAAGGAGGCTGGGTGATGTCGAAGGCACCGGTCGAAGGCTGGCTGGGAGAGTCAAAGAGTTGTCGACTTGTGGGTCTCGACTCCAAGTCGAATGAGGGGAGCAAGCGAGGGTCGCCAAGTCTGGAGTTGTGGAGTCGTATGGTAGCCGGACCCACTGGTTGTAGAGAGTGAATAGCTCTACTCCTGGTCGAATGCGTCAAGCAGAGTTGGTTGTCGAGGATCGGATGCTCCGAGTCATAGTCTGGAACTCCTGGAAGCAGAGGGTGAATAGCTCTGGATGCATGTTAGTGATGGGAGTCAAAGCAGACCCTTTAGACCAGTGGTTCTCAACCTGTGGGTCGGGACCCCTTTGGGGGTCGAATGACGATTTGCCAAGGGTCGCCTAAAACCATCAGATATTTATATTTTGATTCATAACAGTGGCAAAATTACAGCGATGAAGGAGTAACGAAAATAATTTTACTTTTAGGGGTCGCCACAACTTGGGAAATTTTATCAAAGGGTCGCGGCACTAGAAAGGTTGAGAACCGCTGCTTTAGACCATCCAGGCAGGAACAACATGAGAAGACTGCTTACTCCAAACTAACACACTTTATTGGAACATAGCTCAGACTTTTATACACACAGGGCAGTAACTTATACAATGGGCAACAAAAGATACAATGAACAGTAAACCGAGGGTCCAGACATTACACAATAGGGCAGACATGATTGTATTGTAACATAAAATAAACTTGGACGGGGGTAATCACTAGACAAACACTTGAGGGACTGCAATATACACCTTGCTACAATTGCCAGGGGTTGAAGCAATTCGTCGACTAGTTTGAAAATTCTGCTTCAACCCTGACCAATCAGATCGTACAGTGGGTTCACCTGTCGGCCAATCCCTGAGCCACCTACTTTTCTCAAGGCCAGGTCTATGGGAGACCTTTAAATGTCCTGCTCAGGGATTCGACCAATCGGACGTCGACCCATTTTGAGCGCCACCGAGTGTTCGAGGCAGTGTCGACTATTCGAACACAAGGTGGAAATCTTTAACTGGTTGTCGTTGAAATTGTAGCCCAGTAGTGCATTATCTAATCTCTCTGAACCAGTGGGTACTCCAAGAGTCACCGACGCTCACATGCAAAGGCAGTTTATGTGTTCCGACTTCTTTGGTCCAGCTGCCTGTTGGTAGAATGTACAAAGCTCCCCCCATAGTTCGAACAAATGGCCGGGCAGTCCTTATGGCTAGACATGGCTTCCAGTAAAGGACCATGGTCCGTTACACTTCTGTTTTCAACAAAAGTAAAGGGTAGCATGTCAACCGCCAACATTTTGGAACATTTACAATTCCACAGTTGTACTTTTGCATTATAATTATGTAGGTTTTTATTTCTTTCTAAGAACTTAGCAAGTGTGAGATGACAGTACACAGTGGAAGTACTGTGTAGCTTTATTGCTTTAACAGCATGACTTGTGGAGGTGGTATGTGTGGCCACTCTTGTCATCTCCAAAGATAAACTCACAGACATACTCCTCCACAGCAGAAGCAGACAATCTTGTCAGACTTTCTGACACATCGACAGCATTTCTATTGTGTATCCAGAGCCCCAGAAACTTTTAGGAGTATTTTTGCCGCTGCTAATTGTGGCACCTCTGATCTGTTGATCGTGTATTTTCCAGTCAGACCCATGGTTTTGCTACAGGTGGGATGTCATTGAGGAGGTGCCTAGGTGTAAGCCTGCTTTCCCCCTGCTCACATGCTTCACAGACAACAAGTAGCAACATGCTTAGCTTTTGGAAAGTTTGTGAAGTATGTCCATACAGTGGACTTCATAAACTGTGGGGTTCCTCAGGGGCTGCTACTACTTCTACTGGGGCTAGATGTTGTACTACTAGTACGTGTTGCAGTTGCTGCACTTCCAATAGCGGCAGAGGGACTCATCATACTTAAAGGGATAGTAATACTTCATTTTAACTTTATTTTATTTTGTAGGCATTAAAAAAACATGAAGAATTATATAAGTCTTATCTCTCAAACCTTTATGGTTTAAGAGATATTCACAAACAAAGTATCCCTTCCTTGTTCAACCAGATCAGAAGGGAGGTGCCCAGGTAGACTGCAGAGAGGGACAATCTTCAATTAAGATAAGGGAAAAACCTGAAAAACTTGTCAAGGGGGGAAGGGCTTTCATTGTTTTAATACAAAGAAGACTGTCCTCTTCTGTTATCTGTCTGGTCATACAACCAGATTCACATCTGAGAAGAGATGGCTTACACTTGGAAAAAGGGGCGGGAGGGGAAACTTTGCTTGTGAATATCTCATAAACCATAAAGGTTTGAGAGATAAGACTTATATCATTCTTCATGTTTTTTTAATGCCTACAAAATAAAATAAAGTTAAAACGAAGTATTACTATCCCTTTAAGGTTGTGCATGATGATAACTTGTGTTGTTGCCGGTTACTCAACACTAGTAGAGTGTATAGCTGAGTGGGGCTTGATAATGCTGATGATGGCTGAATGGATGACTGCGTATTTGTTGGCATCTTTGCTTGTCCAGGCTTTCCAATTGTTTTCTCAAACATTTTATAGTCAGGCACAGCACTTTTGGGTGGTGGAAGATTGAGCCTTTGCCTTTCAGCTAAAGTTCTGGCCATGTCATCTTTCTCATTCTCAATTATATCTATATCTGAAGAAGAGGTGGATGCAGGAGAACTATATTTTAGATCTACATAATCATCATCAGTCATTCGGTCATTCTTAGCATCATCCTCCGATTATTCGCCATTACTTTTATACTCCTCTAGAGTTTTCCAGGTCCCAGACAATTTCTTTATACTTTTCCCTCTTTAAGGAATGTTCACAAGGTTTGCTACTACTTTTAGGACAGGTGTTTTTTGATTGTTTGTCTCACTATCAGATACGGCAGTTGGTTGAGCCACTACACCTTCATCCACTATGCCATCAACACTAGAATGACACTCATTGTCATCTTCACAGTTCTTCGATGGTTTATTAATAGTACTGGTGCTGGTGGTGGTTGTAGAACTTTCATTGGGATTTTGAAAAACTGCATCCTCCTAGGGTGGAGAGGGATCACCATCATTTATTGCACATGCTGCAGCAACTATGACTGAATTCAATTTTTGGACTACCACTTTATTCACAGATACCTACACTGCTCCTAATCCTTTTACCCTCCCCTACCCCTTGTACAGTTTCTGGACTATACTCAACTACTGTGTGTTTCTTACAGTTAAGTACCAAATAGAACTGATTGTATGTGATGCCTTACCATTTACAAAATACTATATCTTGTCTATTATCAGTTTGCCTCAGTCACAGCTCACGTCAGGGTCCCTGTCACTATCAACAAAAAAATACAAATAAACAATAGTAGTGCTAGTAGTATTCCAAAACCAAAAGGTGATGTTGAATAGTATCATTCTATTGTTGTTGCCACAGCAGAGGAGGCTTATTTAAACTGGGTCTAAGTGCAATATCAGACAGTGACAGTAACATCTTACTGGAACTATCGTTTTTAAGAACTGGTACCCAAAAACTGTACTCTATATTCCAGATGAGGCCTTGTTTTTGCAGTCCAAATGTAAAACCTTAAATTTATCTATAATGAAGTTCAGCTGAGACACTACATTCAATATTCACTTCTACATAATTAAAGAGATAGTAATACTTGAAAATAATTGTATTTTATATTGTAACCCTTAAAAAAACATGAAAAATGATATGTCTTATCTCCCAAACCTTTAAATGAAAAACTAAATAGAACTGGGTCCAGGACTGAACCCTGTGGCACCCCATTTACAATTTTAGATCAAATTGAAAAGGTTCCGTTTACAACAACTTTCTGTCAATTATCATTTAACCAGTTTTCTATCCATGTACAGATATAGTCTCCCAAACCAAAACCTTTTCATTTATGCAATAACCCCTTGTGATGCAAAGTATCAAAGTCTTTTGCAAAATCGAAGTATACTACATCAACAGCAATACCCTTGTCCAAATTACTATATATTAATTTTCTTCACTTGATTGTGAAGACTGTAGAACTTAACCCTTTGAGAGCCAGAAAGATATGCTCTGCAATGCATTGCAGGGTCTTCTGGCAGTCAAGAAGTTAATTTGCACTTCACTCTTCTAGATCTCATAGAGCAGGAGAAAAGAGAAAAACAGGAGATGATTCCTAGTGCATTAATCTTCTATACTTTCACCAGACCATCACCATTCTTAAATTGATACTCACAAACAGATTGACTGGAGGGCCAAAGTTTTTTTGCTAGTGGTCATATCAGTGGAGGGCACTGATATGACCACTAGCAAAAAAACTTTGGGAAATCTTTATACTGCTTCCCTTAAAACAGATTCATGCTGCTCCTCTTCATCACAAAACACCTCATGGAATAGAGACTAGTGTTGAGCGAGCACCCCGATGCTCGGGTGCTCGGGTGCTCTGACCGAGCACCCCCTGAGGCTCGAGTGCTCGGCCGAGCACCCGAGCCCCATTGAAATGAATGGGGCGACACCAGGCACCCCCTGCTCTGATGAGGGGAGGGTGCCTGGTCAATGCCCCCTTCATCTCCGCTATGCCCCCTTCATCTCCGAATGCCCCCTTCAGCTCCGCATTGTCCCCCTTCAGCTCCGCAATGTCCCCCTTCAGCTCCGTCTATGCCCCTCTTCCACAATGTCCCCCTTCATCTCCGCAATGCCCCCGTACCTCCAGTCCCTGGTGGTCCAGCGGAGCGTCTTCGGATCTGTGCCTCTTCCGGCACAGATCCCCGCCACCCGAACATGGCGGGAGAGCACATGGCGGTACTCGATCCGAGCATCGGCCGAGCACGCTCGCTCATCACTAATAGAGACATACAGGAACAGACAAAAAAAGGAAGGGGCGCCAATAGTGCTTTATCGCAAATATAACAAATTATGTAAAACATAAAATATATTGCACTCACATTTTGATATGGTTGAGACACCAGTTTATACTGGCCCCAAAATGTAACGTTTTCACTGAAGGCAGACACAATTGTTATGGTTGTCAAGCAAAACCAGGAGTTAGACAGTATAGTTAATAGAACCCTTATTATGAGAACAGTGACAGTAATGCAATATATAAATATACACACAGTGGGTGATTGAAATGGTGAGCACTGTATCAGGAATAGCAGTCTCCCAATCTCTGCACCACACTGTCCGAGACTAGGCCTCAGCCCACTGGAGTCTCATGGTAAGGTAATGCCCCAGAGATACTGACTCAACCTGCAGTCAGTAGCTAGGAGTCTGCTAGAACCCCAGCTCAGTACTAGGAAGGATGTCTGAATAACGTAACCAACAAACTGAGCGAACAGACAGAGTTTTCTAGTAAGCACCAGATAGGATAGTCAGACAAGCCAAAGTCATACACGGAGCGGGTAGTCAGCCAGAGCTACAGGTTTGCACCAGAAAGGATATCCACTGAAGTGATGGAATGCTGGATGCACAGTGGATAAAGCCCCAAAATTTCAGGCAAGCAGAGATCACAAACCCTTCTCCACTCAGGAACTTTTCAAGGGATCTTCAAAAAGACAAATAAAAAATCACGCTGCTCATTTATCACAAATAAAAAGATTTCTTTAATAAAATATTGATATTAGTACACCACAAACTATGTGCCTTTTTGGAAGATCTGGTGAAAAGTCCCAGAGCAGAGATGGGTTTGTGATTTCTGCTTACCTGCAATGTTGGGGCCGGTATAAGCTGGTGTCTCAACCATACCAAAATGTGAGTGCAATATATTTTTATGTTTTACATCATTTGTTACATTTGCTAGATCACATAGAATGACTTCAAATGCATTTTCTCTACTCATTTATATTTATCACATTGAGATTCCATTATGTCCTACTTCCATATCCTAAGCTATATTTTGAATGCCTTATTCATCTCTTGGTATAGCTGTTACCATTTATCTGTATTTAATAAATTCATGGGCTTCTGGTGTCATGCACACCAGTACCTTTGATTGGATATATAATTCTTTTAACCTCACTAATAGAGGTTGGCAAAAAGTGAGAACAATTTCCTACATGACTTTTCGTGAAAAACTGAAAATGTTTCTTTTTTCTCCTTTTCTCCAATTCCAACAATTTTTTTTCCTTTTCCAACACATTTTTCTCCTATTCCAACACCTATTCCAACACATGTTTTGCCTATGTTTCCTACGGCGCTACATTTCTGAGGATAGAATAGATCAAGCGGCTCAAGGATGTCCAGACCCTATATTCAAACAACTCCAGTCCCTAAATAACTGAGATAGTTGAAAGCATGTGCTAAGCAAACAAAAGACCTTCCATGGTCTGATCAAAATTGCAAACAACTGAAGTTCACTGCACCATGCAATCAAACAACGATGCAATTATGAGCCTCTGGTCATCTGAGGCTGTGAGTCAATTGATCAAGCTGTAAACATTTTTAATGATTACAAATAAATCTTTCATATGTTTTTACATTACTGAATTTGTTTCATTGCATGGCGCAGTGAACATCAGTTGTTTGCAATATTTCCCAGCACACTATTACTTGTTCTGAGGACTGTAGTAGAGAAATAAGTAGCTGAAAGTCAAAGTTGTGAGTCCTACGCAACATATACCTTGACAATTTAGTTACTGGGAAAGAATCCTTGCCCCCTGATTTTCTTTTTCTTAACCCTTTCATTGCCACAGTGGTAAGCAACACATTGTTTTGCAATGTGTTGCGTACTCATATGGCACTCAAAGGGTTAACAACATAGCTGGGAACTCTCTGGGCAGAGGCTGAGTCTTCAGATGTGGGGAGTTTCCATTGAAATTCTGCCCACTTCTGCTCCTTCCCTGTCTGTTCCTCCCACTCCTGTCCAGTTCTTTCCTTCTCCAGCCCATTTTTACCACTATTTAAATGCCTGTTAAGCCCTGCCCTCACTTATGGTTAAGCCACACCCCTTTGTGCACAAATTGTGTCATTTTTCTCCCTGCAGCTGCACAACAGGACTCCCCACCGGTAAGCCTAAATATCAAACTTCCCAGGTATGGTTAACAGTCCTGATAACAACATAACCACTATCATGACTACCACATACTGAAATACTGCCCACACTTCCTGTACTCATCTAACAATTACACAATGAGCCTAAAAAAGAGGTGACCAAATTGCGGAGATCCTTTTTTTCCCTACAATAGCCATCAGCCTCAGCGCCTGCCACTTTGAGGAGCTGTAGTCCAACAACCAGCATAAGGCTGTGCATTTCACATTGTGCTCTATAGGTACAAATTACTTCCATGTAGTCTATCTATGAGCAGGCATACTATTGAGCAAGACACCTGTTAATCGCACACCTAAGGGACGGACATAATGCCAAAAACACATCACACACACACCAGGGAAAACACTGCAAGACACCACACACAAATCAGGAAAGATACTGCAAGAGATCACATAACACAATGGGAAAGAAACTACAAGAGATCACACACAGCAAGGCACACACTGCAAAACATCAAAAAATGGGGACAGACTTCAAGGAAACACACAAAGTGTGACAAGACACTGAAAGAGAACACACACAGTGGGGCATACACTGCAGGGCATCACACACAGAAGGGCAGACACTGCAGGACATCACTCATAGGAGGACAGACTGCAGGACCTCACACACAGGAGGGCAGACACTGCAGGACATCACACACAGGGGGACAGACTGTAGGACATCACATGCAGGAGGACACACACTGCAGGATATCACACTCAGTAGGACAAACACTGCAGGACATCACACGCAGGAGGGCAGACCACAGGAGGTCACATGTAGGAGGACAAACTGCAGGAAATCACATTCAGGAGGACAGATTGCAGGAGATCACAAACATGCACACAAAAAACACAGGAGGACAGACACTGCAGGACTTCATGTACACAGACACACACACACATGCAAGAGAACACACACTGCAGTACATCACACAAAGACACACGCAAGAGGGCAGGCAGTACAGGACATCATACACAGACACATGCAGGAGGACATACACTCCAGGAGATCATACACAGACACACGCAAGAGGGCAGGCAGTGCAGGACATCATACACAGACACATGCAGGAGGACACACACTCCAGGAGATCATACACAGACACATGCAGGAGGACAGAGACTGCAAGAGATCATACACACACCCGCAGGAGGACAGACACTGCAGGAGATTACACACACCTTTAGGAGAACAGAGACTGCAGGAGATCTCACACATCTGCAGGAGGACAGACTTCAAGAGATCACAAACACCCGTAGGAGGACAGAGACTGCAGGAGATCATACACACAGGAGGACAGACACTACAGGAGATCACACATATGCAGGAGAACAGACACAGCAGGAGATCACACACAAACATTCAGGAGGATAGACACTGCAGGACATGACAGATGTGCAGGAGGACAGACACTGCAAGAGGTCATAGACACACACAAAATGCAGCAGGACACAGATTGCACCCTTTCAGTGCTATGGGACGCAATGCATTGCAAAGTGTTACCTATCTCTCTGCCCTCAGAGGGTTAAGCATTGCTTAAAATAAAAAGATGGGCAATACCATCCCACACTGCTAATATACATACACACACATATATTCCTACAACAGTTTTACCATTATGATGTTTGTGTGAAATGTAAGCTTTCCTCCTCAGATTACTGATGGTATCAACCCCTCTTCACATCCCTCCTCATCCTCCTCTTCATCTGTGCCGCTGTTAATACATTTGGCCTGGCTTTCTCTTTCAGAACTTTTGGATCCTGAGTAAAGTATCTCCATACTGTAGACTTCATGGACTGAGATGGTCCTGAGGGGCTGCTACTGCTTCTGGGGCTAGATCTTGATGCAATTCTACTGCTACTACTAGGTGTCAAAGATGCAGCACTTCCATGTATTCCACATGCAACAGCAACCATGGCTGCAGTCAGTTTTTGAACTACCACTTTCCTGCACTGCTTCTACTCCTTCTTTCCCCCTCCCCTTTGTGTTTGCTGAACATTAATCAACTACTGTGTGTTCTTTTACTCTCTACAGTATACAGCTGATGGAGGTTAATTTCTTGCCTTAGCCCTTAATAAAATTATCAGTGTAGTCTGCTGTCTATCAAGTCTGCCACAGTCACAGAGCTCATGTCAGGCTTCCAGTCAACTGTTTGTCACCTAATATATTTATTTGTGCATGTTTGTATGATTTTTTTTTTCATATCTGGTCAGGCTTGTTGTTCTTGGTGTGGACATTCTGTAACAGCTCATTTGATGTTGTGAACAGTGACTGGGGATTTCTTCCTCAGGTATGATATTATCCTTGTGCCTCCATACCACCATTTTGTTACCCAAACTACTTTCTCTTCTACCTACTGGTGTGCAGGAGGCTACAATCCTAACATTTTGTATCTATATATGTGTAGATGCTTGCTGAGCTTACACGTTTCCTACAGCACATATATCTTTTGTATATTACCATGCATATCGTGGTGTGCACTACATTTCACAATGACAGTCATACAAAATCTACCTTGCTTGGTTACAGTTCATACTTGCCCTGATTCATATTTCTATTTTTGGGTGATGGCCCAATCCTTTGGCCCTATCCGCTTGGGGTGAGAGTCCACAGGGTGGGGTAATGGGACGTAAGAGTTTTTGACCTGACTGACTGTGCCGGGCTGTGATTTCCCTTAATATGAGGCGAAATGTTCTACTATATACTTTACATGGCTAATTATGGTGACTGTGCCCCCAGAAGTTGATAATTAATGTTTTTCATTGTCTACAGTGTTAGTTTGGAACATTTGCCACATTCTACAAATTTGCAGTGATCATAATAATTATATCAAAGTATTTTACCAGGAAGGATATAATGAAATTGTCTCTCATTTTCAAGCATGCCCTGGGATATAGATCTTATTACTCAGTATAATGGTACTCATTTTATCTATCTCAGGGAGGAACGGTTGAGTTGACCTTGCTGGGACTAGAACTTATGACCCTGAGGTTTGAACAGATTCTACAGTTGATGCATTAACCAGCTGCACAATCTCACCAGCTTATAACTAAGTTATGGATGATGTAAATCTCCCCAGGTCCTTCTTTCACCAGTCTGAAGTGCTTAGTGTTGAGTGTCAGGACCACTAGTCTTCAACTCTTTAACCTTTTATATTTTGCACATTAGTACCTTTCTATGTCCTAATTTTGATTAATTAGACTGTTTTTTTGCCTACCGCATCCTGGCTGTTTTTCATGGTTTTTGAAACCTAACCTCTCTTTGTTTCTTTTTACTTTTCTCTCTGTCTATAACCATTTGATTAAGGGTACCCTCTGCTGTGAGGATATAGGGCTTCCCCATTCTTTTCAAAATGGACTGCTTTGCACTTCCTCCTACTTTTTTCTCCTTACATTCTTCTATGTCAGTCTAATTTTTTTTCTCCTATTTTGTAAGGACTGTCTCAGTTTTATCTTTCCTACTAATCTCTACTCTCCCCTAACCATTCTCCTTTTCTCTCCCATAGACAACAAATATATGGCCGTTCTCTGTCTAACCCACAGGAGGTACTCTCTTTTTTCATCCTTCTGGCCTTTTCTTTTCTCTGCTCTTTACCCATAGCAGACTTGGTCTCCTCCCTGGGCTTTTCTTCTCTCCTCTTGGTTTCCTTGTGCTCCTTTTTGCTATAATTCAGGAATATCCATCTCTGTTCATTTTAGAGCTCAACATTGTTTGTTTTCCTCTCCTCTGATCGATTATGACATTTCTCATGGGCATGATGTCCTGCTAGTAGGGAACACCACCCTTGCCTTTGGGCAACCACCGTTTTTAAGGTCCATGGATAATCCTGTGTGTTTGACCATGGGAAGCCACAGACTTTGGTTCTTTAGACTGTAAATAAACGATCTAGACCACATATCCCCCTATTTCACCTCCCCATTTCTTTCCCACTCATTACCACCCATTCTATTGCTTTTTTTCTCTCACTCTCTCCAGTGGTAGTGGATGAAAATTTTCACCTTATAAGCAAAGCAGGCAAAAAATGCCACTTCCTGCTGAATGGAAATTTCCCTCAAAAAGTGAAGATTTTCTGCTTTTTCCACTATGACCCTCCACTTCACTGGTAGCCATGGAAGACAAAATGTCCCAGATCAGACAAATATAATTTTAACTACTATGTACTGTTTTCAATATTGCATACCTTCTGGATAAAATATAATATTGTATATACCTTTTTTCCAATAACAGATTATAAAATCAATAGAATCATAAACAAATCAAATAATATATGTTTAGAAAGCAAAGATCATATTAATACATTGCATGCAACATATACTATTAAAATGACAATGGCAATATCCTGTTTGTTACAAATATAGCACTATAAGTGTTAACCAGAGATTATGGGTTATAAAAGGAAACTGTTACCCCACCCAGTATAGCAGAGTTTCTTTTATTCTGTCAGAACAATCACATGTGATTGTTTCAAAAGAACAAAGTTTTAGGCCCACACTATCATTCAGTATTCAACATATAAAACAAAAAATTCTTAAGAAACATACACCAAGACAGATAAAGATAGAAAAACCTTCCAGATAACAAAATAAAGGTTAATAATAAAATTCACCAGATCAAATATAAGCCCAATGACCTTTACATAAACACAAAAACATGTGGCTCTCTAGGTGTTAATAATTAGAGTTAAAGCAAATTAATCCCACTTATTGATCTAAATTACTATCAAACGATCTCACACTTCTCTGGACAAATTAGGTAATTAATCCTGTTTAATTACCAAGAATGAACTAAAGCAATTATTATTTATTATAATTAATTATTTTATGGTTTGGCCTGTTCCATTTAAGAATAATAAAATAAACTATTATCCCAAAAAACAGGGGATGAATAATTATTCTCAGGACTATACAGAATTAATTATAAAGAAAAATTATAATTACCGGTCCAAGATTAAGGTACGGTTCACTCAGGTTTCTTCAACTCTGGTCTAAGTTGGTTACTTCATGGAAGTCAAGACAAAGAGACTGTTGGCTTCTTTGCAAAGTTATTTATACTATGAAAACTCTTATCAGAAAGGTACACTCATACTTCTCTGATAGGCTGAGTCATAGAATATGATGTCATATGCCCGGGGTTGTGAGATCGGGTCTTTCTGACCTGATCTGAACAGACACACACACACACACACACACACACACACACAGAGTTAATTAATCAGATTGCTGATAGACCAGATTGTCTGAATCTGTTCTATATTTGTGTGTGTAGAGAAATCACCAGCAATCTGAAATGTCAACTGATTGCTAGTCGATTCCAATCAAGACTTCGCTGTATAAGGGCACCTTAAGTCCTCCAACGATACCACAAGCAAGTTCACTGAAGGAAATGTAAAGTAGCAGAATGAACACAGAAAGCCGGGTAGGATTTGATCAGCTAATATTCCAAAGAGAGAACAGACAATTCCATATTAATACAAGAAGTTGGATAAACAATTTTGTATTATATTATTAGGAAATTAGTAAAAATAAAGCAGATATATGTTTTATTTTCTTAACATGATACTGTACTTATGTCGGGTTTATAGGTAAAGGGACATACAAGTCATCTCCACAGCTGCTCAGAAAGTCCCCCACTTATAAGGACAAAAATTAATCAACATATATATATTCACAAATAAAAGTGCTTATAGAGTTATAATTAGTGATGAGCGAGCACCCCAATGCTCGGGTGTTCGGGTGTTCTGACCGAGCGCCCCCGGAGGCTCGAGTGCTCGGCCGAGCACCCGAGCCCCATTGAAGTCAATGGGAGGACTCGAGCATTACACCAGGCACCCCCTGCTCTGATGAGGGGAGGGTGCCTGGTCCATAGGAAAAGGGCAGAAAAGGATGGAAACACCACAGAAATGGTTCAGGGACAGCATAGGGAGGATGTCTGGATGCATCTTGGACTCCAACATCGCTGCTGGGAATGATCTTTCGCCCGTAGTACGCCATTTTTACAGACTGACCGTAAAACACACAAAAAGGAAAATAAAAACGACTTTAGGCGAAAAATTGTTACCAAACAATATTTGCTGTATATTTACTTGTATATCATCTGCAAATTCTCCCAAAAATTTCCTCGATTTTTCTGAACTGAGGCCATGATTAAGAGGGAAACGTGCGCAGAGGCAAATTCTCCCAAAAATTTCCTTGATTTTTCTGAACTCAGGCCATGATTAAGAGGGAAACGTGCGCAGAGGCAAATTCTCCCAAAAAATTTCCTTGATTTTTCTGAACTGAGGCCATGATTAAGAGGGAAACGTGCGCTGAGCCGACCATCTAAAACATTATGGGTGAGGGTCTGCTGCGGAGATGACCATCCTATACATTATATGCGAAGGCCCGCTAGTGAGCTGACGCTATAAAACATTATATGAGAGGGCCCGCTAGAGAGCTGACCCAATAAAACATTATATGAGAAGGCCCGCTGGTGAGCTGACCTATACAAAAATTGTCAAACAGGGCCCGCTGGTGAGCTGGCCCTATATAAAAATTATATCACAGGGCATATGGAAGAGGAGGAGGAGGATGAGAAGATTAAGAGTCAACCATATACCCGTTTTTTGGGTGGAAGGGGTGAATGGGAATACAGAGTATTCCCATCATTGTAAATAACATATATAAAGTGAGTTTATGTTCCCCCGGGGCTTTCCTCCAGTGGAGTGGAGAAGTCAGGGGAAATCCAGGCCTTGTTCATTTTTATAAGTGTCAACCTATCAGCATTGTCGGTGGAAAGGCGTATACGCTTATCTGTTATGATGCCACCAGCAGCACTAAATACCCGCTCAGACAGAACGCTGGCGGCAGGGCAGGCCAGCACCTCCAAGGCGTAGAGTGCCAGTTCATACCACGTGTCCAGCTTGGACACCCAGTAGTTGTAAGGCACAGAGGGATCATTGAGGACGCTGACACGGTCTGCTACGTACTCCTTCACCATCTTCCAAAACTTTTCCCTCCTTGTGACACTAGGCTGCGCATCAGGGTGAGGGTGCTGGCGGGGTGTCATGAAGGTGTCCCACGCCTTGGAGAGTGTTGCCCTGCCTTTGTTGGAACTGCTGTGTGCTCCCGTTTTCTCCCCTTCTCGGTTGGCCAAGGTAGCACGTACTCTGCCGCCAGCGTTGTCAGATGGAAAATTTTGGAGCAATTTTTCAACAAGAACCTTCTGGTATTGCACCATTTTGCTTGTCCTCTCCACCGGAGGAATGAGAGATGAGAAATTCTCTTTGTAGCGGGGGTCCAGAAGGGTGAACACCCAGTAATCCGTGTTGTCTAAAATGCGTGTAACGCGTGGGTCACGGGAAAGGCAGCCTAACATAAAGTCAGCCATGTGTGCCAGAGTACCAACAGGCAAGATTTCGCTGTCCTCACCAGGAGGATGACTCTCAATCTCCTCATCCTCTTCCTCCTCTTCTGCCCACCCACGCTGAAGAGATGGAACTAAAGTTCCATGGCTACCCTCTGTAGCGGAGGCAACCGTGTCTTCCTCCTCCTCCTCCTCCGCCTCCTCCAATTGTCGCTGAGAAGACGAAGTGAGGGTGCTCTGGCTATCACCTTGTGTAAGCTCTTCCTCCCGCATTTCCACCTCTTCCACATGCAAAGCGTCAGTTTTAATTGTGAGCAGCGAGCGTTTCAGTAGACACAGAAGTGGGATGGTTACACTGATAATAGCATTATCGCCGCTCACCATCTGTGTCGATTCCTCAAAATTGCGTAAAACCTCACAGAGGTCTGACATCCATTCCCACTCCTCACTTCTGATTACAGGAAGTTGAACGGAGAGGCGACAACCGTGTAACAGCTGGTACTCCACTACTGCCCTCTGCTGCTCACAAAGCCGGGCCAACATGTGGAAGGTGGAGTTCCAGCGCGTGCTCACGTCACACAGCAGCCGGTGAGCTGGCAATTGTAAGCGCTGCTGCAGCTTCAACAGGCCGGCTGAAGCTGTAGATGACTTACGGAAATGTGCACACACGCGGCGCACCTTGGTCAAGAGATCATGCAAATTGGGGTAGGTTTTTAGAAATCGCTGAACCACTAAATTAAATACATGCGCTAGGCATGGTACGTGTGTGAGCTTGCCGAGCTCCAAAGCCGCCACCAAGTTACGCCCATTATCACACACAACCATGCCTGGTTGCAGGTTGAGTGGCGAGAGCCACTGCTCGGTCTGGTGACTAATCCCCTGCAACAGCTCTGAGGCCGTGTGCTGTTTGTCCCCAAGGCAGATCAGCTTCAGCACGGCCTGTTGACGCTTCCCCACTGCAGTGCTACACTGCTTCCAGCTACCGGCTGATGGGTGAGTGGCGCTGCGTGCAGAGAATTCGGAGGTGGAAACGGAGGAGGAGGAGCCAATAACGTAGGTGCTGGCGGAAACCCTGATGGAGGTAGGGCCCGCAATCCTCGGCGTGGGTAGCACCTGTGCCATCCCAGGGTCCGAGTCGCTCCCAGCCTCCACGACATTCACCCAGTGTGCCGTCAGGGAAATGTAGTGTCCCTGGCCACAAGCACTTGTCCATGTGTCAGTCGTTAAGTGGACCTTCCCAGTAACTGCGTTGGTCAGGGCACGGATGATGTTACGGGACACATGGTGGTGTAATGCGGGGATGGCACACCGGGAAAAGTAGATGCGGCTGGGGACCGCGTACCGAGGGACAGCTGCTGCCATCAGGCTGCGGAAGGACTCAGTCTCCACAAGCCTAAATGGCAGCATTTCGATGGCCAGTAATTTGGAAAGGTGTGAGGTTAGTGCTATGGCCTGTGGGTGGGTGGCTGGGTATTTTCGCTTGCGCTCAAATGCCTGGGGTAACGACATTTGGACGCTGTGCTGGGACAGGGAAGTGGATGTGGTCGCTGATGGTGCTTCAGATGGTACAGGTGCAGGGCGGGAGGTATGCGGGCCTGCGCCTTCGACAGGCGATTGGCCGGCACCGAAAACAGGGGAAGAGGAGGCAGTGGTGTGGCCTGCAGACACAGATGGGCGATCCAGGCGTTCCTCCCACTTATTACGGTGCTTGGATGCCATGTGTCGGATCATGCTGGTGGTGGTGAGGTTTCTAGTGTTCATGCCTCGGCTCATTCTGGTGTGGCACAGGTTGCAAACTACAATTCTTTTGTCGTCCGCACTTTCCTTAAAAAAACGCCATACCGCGGAACACCTACCCCTTGGCAAGGGAGATTTACGCAAGGGGGTGCTCCGTGGAACATTTGCGGGCCGGTTTGGTGCGGTCCGCCTTCTTTCTGTAGCCACACCACTGCCTCTTCCAGCCTGTTGCGGTGCTGCAGATGGCTCACCCTCAGGACTGCTGTCATCGCTCGGCTCTACACCTTCCCAGGTGGGGTCAGTCACCTCATCGTCCACCAAGTCCTCCTCCACTTCCTCACTCTGATCATCCTCCTCATGTCTTGATCCCACCACATACTCAGTCATTGACAACTGTATATCATCCTCCTCATCAAGGTCTTGAGACAGTAATAGTGGTTGATGTAATGGCAACTGTGTCTCATCATCATCATCATCCACTACTTCCTTTGACCTTAAATGCCGTTCACATCTGTCATCTTCTTGTGATTGGGTACCCTCTAGAGGTTGTGAATCAGGGCACAAGATGTCATGTTCCTCTGCAAGCGTGCTTGGAGAGAGGGTCAAATGAAGGATTGGTGATGAGACGAGCTCCTCACTATATCCCAGTGTGGGATCACTTCTTTGACCAGACCCTCTATGGTGGGAGGAAGGATGATCAGAGTGAGGATTATGTTGACCAGACTCTTGGCTACTGAGAGTGGACTTGGTGGAAGACAGGGTGGTGCTTAACCGACTGGAAGCAGTATCAGCTGACATCCAACCGACCACCTGTTCGCAGTGGTCGGACCTCGAGAGTGATGTCCTGCGACGCCCTGTAAAATGAGACATGAAGCTAGGTATGGTGGATGTCTTTCTGTCTTGTGCTCTGGCACCAGGCGCAGTTTCTACGCGTCCTGACCCGCGCCCTGAACTATCAGGATCACGTCCACTTCCCCGTCCCTTTTTACCCGCCTTCTTCATATTACACGGAATATGTGCTGCAAATCTGCAACTTTGCACAGTACACAGAATGTGCTGCTAAACTGCGGCGACGCACAGTGAATGGAATATGTGACTTTGATATTTTACAGTTTGAAGACTTAAAAGTATTTTTTCCTATTCTGAAACTGTGCACAGTACACAGAATGTGCTGCTAAACTGCGGCTAGGCACAGTGAATGGAATATGTGACTTTGATATTTTACAGTTTGAAGACTTAACAGTATTTTTTCCTATTCTGAAACTGTGCACAGTACACAGAATGTGCTGCTAAACTGCGGCGACGCACGGTGAATGGAATATGTGACTTTGATATTTTACAGTTTGAAGACTTAACAGTATTTTTTCCTATTCTTAAACTGTGCACAGTACACAGAATGTGCTGCTAAACTGCGGCGACGCACAGTGAATGGAATATGTGACTTTGATATTTTACAGTTTGAAGACTTAACAGTATTTTTTCCTATTCTGAAACTGTGCACAGTACACAGAATGTGCTGCTAAACTGCGGCGACGCACAGTGAATGGAATATGTGACTTTGATATTTTACAGTTTGAAGACTTAACAGTATTTTTTCCTATTCTGAATCTGTGCACAGTACACAGAATGTGCTGCTAAACTGCGGCGACGCACAGTGAATGGAATATGTGACTTTGATATTTTACAGTTTGAAGACTTAACAGTATTTTTTCCTATTCTGAAACTGTGCACAGTACACAGAATGTGCTGCTAAACTGCGGCAACGCACACTGAATGGAATATGTGACTTTGATATTTTACAGTTTGAAAACTTAACAGTATTTTTTCCTATTCTGAAACTGTGCACAGTACACAGAATGTGCTGCTAAACTGCGGCGACGCACACTGAATGGAATATGTGACTTTGATATTTTACAGTTTGAAGACTTAACAGTATTTTTTCCTATTCTGAAACTGTGCACAGTACACAGAATGTGCTGCTAAACTGCGGCGACGCACAGTGAATGGAATATGTGACTTTGATATTTTACAGTTTGAAGACTTAACAGTATTTTTTCCTATTCTGAAACTGTGCACAGTACACAGAATGTGCTGCTAAACTGCGGCGACGCACAGCGAATGGAATATGTGACTTTGATATTTTACAGTTTGAAGACTTAACAGTATTTTTTCCTATTCTGAAACTGTGCACAGTACACAGAATGTGCTGCTAAACTGCGGCGACGCACAGTGAATGGAATATGTGACTTTGATATTTTACAGTTTGAAGACTTAACAGTATTTTTTCCTATTCTGAAACTGTGCACAGTACACAGAATGTGCTGCTAAACTGCGGCGACGCACACTGAATGGAATATGTGACTTTGATATTTTACAGTTTGAAGACTTAACAGTATTTTTTCCTATTCTGAAACTGTGCACAGTACACAGAATGTGCTGCTAAACTGCGGCGACGCACACTGAATGGAATATGTGACTTTGATATTTTACAGTTTGAAGACTTAACAGTATTTTTTCCTATTCTGAAACTGTGCACAGTACACAGAATGTGCTGCTAAACTGCGGCGACGCACACTGAATGGAATATGTGACTTTGATATTTTACAGTTTGAAGACTTAACAGTATTTTTTCCTATTCTGAAACTGTGCACAGTACACAGAATGTGCTGCTAAACTGCGGCGACGCACACTGAATGGAATATGTGACTTTGATATTTTACAGTTTGAAGACTTAACAGTATTTTTTCCTATTCTGAAACTGTGCACAGTACACAGAATGTGCTGCTAAACTGCGGCGACGCACACTGAATGGAATATGTGACTTTGATATTTTACAGTTTGAAGACTTAACAGTATTTTTTCCTATTCTGAAACTGTGCACAGTACACAGAATGTGCTGCTAAACTGCGACGACGCACACTTAATGGAATATGTGACTTTGATATTTTACAGTTTGAAGACTTAACAGAATGTGCTCTAATCTGCAACTTTGCACACTAAACAGAATGTGCTCTAATCTGCAACTTTGCACACTAAACAGAATGTGCTCTAATCTGCAACTTTGCACACTATAAAGAATGTGCTGCTAATCTGCAACTTTGCACACTGAACAGAATGTGCTCTAATCTGCAACTTTGCACACTAAACAGAATGTGCTCTAATCTGCAACTTTGCACACTAAACAGAATATATGAAGTTTTTTTTTTTTTTTTTTTTTCCCCACACACAAAATAAACTGCTGCCCCCACACACAGTAGTCCTAAAAAGGACTTTTGGGTCTTTTTTTTTACAAATTTGCTTTTCTTCTCCCTACACTGACTTTCTCTTCCTATCCTCATCTCTCCCTGGCTAAGACTGAGCCGAACTCGCTGGTCAGGTGCTATACAGCACCCGATCACGGGTTCTGGCCAGCCAATCAGTGTAATGCCAGCAGCCAACATGGCTGCTGGCATTACACTGATGTCAGAGCCTCCCTGCACGTTTATTGGCTGCGCAGCAGCCGCAAAACGTGCGGGGAGGAGACCCGAACATGGCGGTCGAGCACATGCGGTACTCGTACGAGTACCGCCATGTGCCGAGCAGAGCGATGCTCGAGCCGATCCGAGCATCGGCCGAGCATGCTCGCTCAACACTAGTTATAATACAAATCCACAAACTACTTATTAAAAAAAATATGAATTTCTTAAAAAATTATTCAAAAAACATTAATTTATTATTACCAAAAAGTATCAAGTAGAACCTTAAAATGACCTTATCCTGTATACATTGTAGATGTGTAGAGATACACACAGAATCCTTTTCTGATATTAAGCAAGTTATTAATTAATTTGAGAATAAGGATTATATATCTATGAAAATTAATTATCTGGCTATGGCGGTTTCCATATACTGTATGTGCTTTTCTGGCATGTTCATGTGGGGACAACTAAAATGATATTGATACATTTTAATAAATTAATGTTTTTGTAATAATAATTTGTTAATATATTTATCAGATATTAGAATAACACATCCTGTATACCAACTAATATAATGTAAGGAGAATTTATGGTTGAGCTATTAGCAGATTTTTAAGTATGTAATTTACCTTTGGTTCATTATAGAAAATGTCCAAAATGAAATTGAAAAAGTGATCGGATCAGCACAACCTCAAGCAGAGCACAGGAAACAAATGCCCTATACTGATGCTGTTATTCATGAAATTCAAAGATTTGCCGATATTGTACCATTAAACCTTCCTCATGCGACCACCCAGGATGTCAATTTCAGAGGGTATTTTATTCCAAAGGTAAGAATGTTTTCATTTCTTTACTTTGCTATGAGCAAATGCATAGGTTTAGGGTGACTTATTTGTTTCAGGCAGCTAATAAAAGGCACTGTTCCACAATCACTGGCTGCTTGCAGGACCTCACTGGTCAGTGGCTGCTAGGCTCATGGGCAATGGTGAATCTCGTTATGCTGTGTACTGTGTCTCAGGATATATGGGGGATAATTGCACATAATGCAGCCACCAACAAGCAGTAGATATACAATATGGGTAGAATATATTCTACTATGTGCTGCCATCCCTCAATTACTAAGTTCTTAGAAAGAAGTCAAAACCTGGACAAACATAATGCAAAAAGTAAACCTATAGAATTGTAAACTTGCCAAAATGTTGGCAGTTGACATGCAGCCCTCTAACCCCTTAAGGTCTGGGAAAATCTGAGGTGGATTGCACTTAATGGGATAGTAATGGTTCACAAAAACAGCAGCTCCAATTAATCGTCATAGTATTTGAGTCATAGTGAGTTCATTTCAATACTGTCAGAGATGTAGTACAAGAGTAATTGAATGATAAAGTATCTCCCTCCCACCCCTTTTCCCTAGTGTATGCCACCTCCCCTCACATGTGGAATCTGGTTCCTTGACCAGATAGATCACAGCAAGGGACAGTCTTCTTACTGTGAGCATAAGGAAAACCCTGCCCTCTTGACAGGTTTTTCAGGTTTTTGCTAATCAAAGATTGTCCCTCTCTGAGATTCATCTGGACAGTCTTGGTGCTCTAAGGTAAGCAGTATTACATCAGTAAAAGGGGCAGGAGGGGGATACTTTATCATTCAATTACTCTTGAACTACAACTCTGACAGTATTGAAATAATACTCTCCGTGGCCCAAATACTATGAAGATTAATTGGAGCTGCTTGTATTGTGAAACATTACTATCTCTTTAAAGACCAAAGCAATTCTGACTATTTTGACTATGTCTTTGTTCAACAGTATTTTCCCTCTAAGGGCTGAATTCTATTACAGGTGCTAATTTTATCTCTGCTTTTATCTCCAGGTTTCCCCATAGACTTCAATGGGAAAATATTTGATAAAACAGGAGGTAACATTTATCTCTAGCAATATAATTTGGCCCTAAGTCTTTTATTCCATTCATGTAATTTATATACAATTTTTTTATGAACAAGTAGAGCTTTCTTTTGATACCACACTTATATGGATATCCCACCATTTATTTTATTACAATTAAAGAAAACGGTAAAAAAATGTAAAAAAAAAAAAAAAAAAAGCCACCATTTATATTTTTTCTCTTATGATAATTTGGGCTCAATGGGTTACATTTTTATGGATACTTCATTAAAGGCATGAGCGGTCAGTCATACCTTAAAAATTGGGCAGTTTTAAGTGGGCACTGTGGCGCCGGAGAGAGGAAATCCCCATGTCCCTCTTTCCCTTTTCAATTTTCTTTACATTACTGTGTGATGTGTATATAAATGTATTACTCTGCTCCAGATGAATGAAACTAACATTAAACTTCACTTTAACTTCAATATTTGTGTTTTTGAATTCTATTTTGCAAATATAATCCTTTGATCTTGCTCAAAATAATTTTTAAATACACAGAGTGGTGTCAGTAGGTCATAAAGGGACCTACATTAATCTTGCCCCCAGCACCAGCACTGAGGGGGTTAATACCCCCAACTCTGGCCTCAATTTCTTGTTTTTTTTTGTCTGGTCTCTGCTTCTCTCTCCATTACTTTAATAGCAAAGAAGAGAGAGGCAGAGAACAGTCACAAAGGCTATGTTGGCATATTGTAATGAATCAATTTTCAGTCCCCATGCCTGCCTAATATAAATTTACTAAGCTACTTATGCCAGATTTCTTCACTTTATTATTATTATTTTATATAGAGCCAACTTATTCTGTAACACAGTATTCGTGAAAACTTAGTCTAGAGTAAGGTAGGTTGGACACAGAAGGAGTAAGTGCTATGGGGTGTGTCTCCTGCCACATGAACTGCCAGTCAGTGGATGGGAGAAAGAAGTGCTTTTGAGTGCAGTGGTCCAGTGAAGTGGTGGTTCTGTTTGAGAGAAAAGACTATGTGAACAATGAGGTTGCGATGGGCCTGTAGATGGGTGGGTTATTTTAGAAGGGGATGAGAGCGAACAGAAGTTGCACAGGCTGTTGGTCTGGCCTTGTTCTGCCCTACTCATAATGGTTATGGAGCTAGTTGATAGACTTCCCTGAAGTAGTGGATTTTCAAGGAGCATCTGAAAATCTGAAGGATGGGGGAAAGTCTGATGGGGCGGGGAAGGAGTTCCAGAGCTCAGATACAGCATGGGAGAAGTCCTGTACGCAGGAGTAGAATGATGTAATAAGAGCTGTAGGGAGAAGAAGATCCTGTGCAGAATGAAGATGGCGAGCGGGAGTGTTTTTGGAAATGAGGGATGAAATATAGGGGGGTGCGGTATTAGTGAGGGCTCTATAAGTTAGCACCAGAATTTTGAATTTAATTCTATGTCCTAATGGGAGCCAGTGTAGGGATTGGCAAGGAGGAGTGGTGTTAGAGAATAATGAGTGAGGTAGATTAGTTTTGCAGCAGAGTTCATTATGGATAGGTGTTAGTCAGGTGAGAGGAATGCCAATTTGGAGTGAGTTACAGTAGTCAAGACAAGACATGATGAGTGTTTGGATTAGAATTTAGTAGTATCTTGGGTGAAAAAAGGTCAGATTCTAGATATGTTATGAAGGTGGAAGCAGTGAGAGTTGGATATTGACTGAATGTGGGGAATGAAGACTAGGGCGCAGTTGAAGGCTGGGTGCTGCTGTTAACAGTGAGTACAATATCTGAAGTAATGCTGGTTGGAAAGGGAGGGAAAAATTATGAGTTCGGTTTTGGTAAGGGTTAAATTTGAGATGACGGTAGGACATCCAGGAAGGCACCGCAGAAAGACAATTGGATACCTCGGAGAGGTCTGGGAAGGAAAGATAGATTGAGTGTCATCAGCATAGAGGATAATGAGGTAGTAAGTATGTGGGCTTCATGGGCGTTCCTTTCCTTTACATCTTGTTTAACACGATACATTAAATAAGACATAGAGGAAATTGTGTAACTTTACATAATTGTCCTGTACACACTTTGTGGCTGGTGCATGGAGCTGGCTTGCATCAAAGTCCTAGCAATGGCAGAGATTGTCCTCTGGTATGCACTACAGCAATCGTACATTGTATGCACTACATCAATAAGACATTGTATGCACTACAGAAAAAATACATGTTAGCGCACATCCCAAAAAGCAGAGGCTGGTATTAAAGGATAACACTGGTGGGGCTGCAAAATCATAAATTCACCCCATTTCTTCCTAGCCAGCATTTGTAAAAAGTGTGAAGCTGATGTACTAAGATGTCTGGGTGAGAAAAGGTTGTTTTTTTGTAAAACACAGCTGCACCACAGGGAACACATCAACTTTCCCTGAATTACTGCTGATTTAAATGGGGCTTTTAACTATGTTTATGCTAGAAAGGTCTCCAAACTATTGTCTTTAAATTGGCCGCTATAGCATGTGAGCATCACACCCTAATGCTGGTGTTGCCCACGTACACTGGTTTCCACCCAATAACCAACCTTTCCACTATAGAAATGGATTCCTATTGTGAGCTCAATTTTGAATGGCTAAAATATATGCATTTATTATCACAAACATGCTTTAAAAACAAGTAAAATTTACAAAAGTAAATGTTTTAGCATATAAGATAAATAGCAGTTTTTAACACCATGCCACATTATTACATTGGCCTTAATTATCAAAAATCGTTGAGTGATTTTGCATGATTCAAAAGATCAGTATATAATAATGTGGCATTGTGTTAAGATTACTATGTAACTTATATGCTAACAAATTGATTTTTGTAAGTTTTATTTGTTTTTAAAGCCAACCTACTCCTGACCTAAAATATGGTTTATTTGCCACCTGATTGTTTCACTTCTTTGTAATACATCAGCCTTTCTGTCTCGTGGGCATGAGAAATACATCCTTGCTCTTGCAAGTGCAGAACAACTGGGAACAAACGTGATTAGAAACTATGTAAGTGTGTGTATTATATCAGTTTGCACCGCAAGTCACAAATACAGTAGGTTTACAGTACTGAACAAGTCTCTTTCCTTGGGTTTTGAGCACCCTGATGTGGTTCATCTGGGGTAGACTCAGTAAACCTCTTTTGTTTTCTATTTTCTTTACTTTCTTGTTTATTGAACAAATGTTATTTCAAGCTGCTGTGCACACTGTTATATTCCCTTGTAATTGATTCTAATAGATACTGAGGATGTCTTTTCCCATAAAACATAGGTAACACTTTAGCAGACTAAAACATGCTGCAAAAAAGTCCAGAAATGTCTTCATGATTATATTAACTCTTGTATTGAACATCTGAACATGAATGTTGGCAGGAGTAGTCAATCTTTGGATCTCAAGCTGGTGGAGACTTTATAACTCCCATCATCCCCAACCAGCCAAGGACTATTCACTCTATAAAGAGCTGCAATAATTGTCATGGATGAATATAGCTTTAAACTCAAAGAAGAGTCTTCAACATTGGTCCCCAAGGCCTGAAAATTGGCCGTGAGTTGCAGTAGCAAATAGAGTACTAGCCTGCATAAAAAGAGTTATAGAAGCAAGGGATGCTAATATTATCCTACCTCTGTATAAATCCTTGGTTAGGCCTCATCTAGAATATGGAGTACAATTTTGGGAGCCTGTTCTAAAAAAAGACATTACTGAACTGGAAAAGGTGCGGAGACGTGCAACAAAACTGATAAAGGGATTGGAGGATTTGAGTTACAAAGAGAGACTAGCCAAACTGGGTTTGTTTACATTAGAGAAGAGATGCCTAAGGGGTGATATGATTACCATTTACAAATACATTCAAGGTCAATACAAAGAACTATCCAGTGAATGATTTATGCAAAGAGCTGAGCTAACAACAAGAGGTCATCCATTAAGACTAGAGGAAAGGTGCTTTTGACTAAAACAAAGGCAGGCATTCTTTACAGGAAGGGCGGTAAGGCTATGGATTCTTTGCCTCGGGAAGTTGTGCTTGCAGATAATGCAACTGCATTCAAAAAAGCAATGGATGCCTATCTAGCACAGAATAATATTGACCATTATGACAGATGGCTTCAAAGCAAATAGGATATTGATCCGGGGAACTATCTGACTACCAATTGGAGTCAGGAAGGAATAGTCCCCCCCACACACACACACACACACTTGGGACTAGATTGGAAATGGTTCCAGAGGGCTTTTTTTGCCTTCCTCTGGATCAACGGGGGTGTTTTTGGCATGGGCTGGATTTGATGGACGCATGTCTTTTTTCAGCCTTATCTACTATGTTACATTATGAATCATTTCTGTATGGACTGGGTAACAAACCTGATTTTTAATAAACTTGCAACCCTATCCATTGAGGCAGGCCTGATTCATTTTTCAGGACTCCAGGACAACTAACCACTCCCACTGAAGCTTCCCAAGTGGGAGGAGGGGAAAGTGTTTTGCTACGTTAACTAAAGTAAGAGTCTTTAAAACATGTATCTGTACATTGGCTGCCAATGCATTACTATATATTTATACCTCCATTTAGCACCAGAGAGGTAGACAGTGTGCTGTGAAGAGTGAAACCTTTGCAGAGATGATATATACATCTCATTCTTTATATAGTTTGTTTACATATTATAAATCTCATACAGTGAACAAGTTAAACACTCATGTCCAAAACTGTAACACAACTTAAATCTTTCCAGGGAACCCAAGTGATACCATTGCTGACCTCTGTACTGAAAGATGAAGATCACTTTGAAAGACCCGATGAGTTTTACCCTGAACATTTTCTGGACTCTGAAGGAAATTTTGTAAAAAACGAAGCATTCATTCCATTTTCAGCAGGTATTGTAAACTTCCGTTTTAAAAAACGAAAAAGAAAAGTGTCTATATAAGTATGTTTATGAGGGATGCACAGTGCATTGTAAGTCACTGAGAATTCCTCTTGAACTGCAGCATATGTTTGGAACATTTGAATTTTATAAAATAAATAACTGTGGATTACAATCAACCTGTCACTGTCATGCCTAATGCAATGTGCTAGTGTTACAGAGGATGGAATAGGAACATTCATTTGTCAACAAATCATTTGATCAAAGGACCACCTCTGCTCCCAGTCTAAAATCCCTAAAAATAATACCTTTTTTTGTGTATTTAAAAAAACTGTATATGAGAATTTTATTTTTGCTTAATCATTATTTATATGTGTGTTTAACCTGTATATGTTGTTTCTATATTTGCATAATATGTAACTTTGTACTAGATAAAGGTCTCCGGGACTTGAAAATTAGAGAAATTTCAATGTATTCTTCCTTGTAAAAAAGATTTTATAAATAAATATTGCACACACCCATCCACATACACAGTGGATCCACACATATGAAGTACACTGTCAGTGGATCCATGCACAAACCCTCACCAACACACCAGTCATAAATACACTAACCTACGCATACAGCCACCAAAACACTAACCTTTGGCGCACTTCCAGGAGTAGTACACATGACCTCTGGGCATATACACCAGTGCATGAGACCAAACAATACACCAGGGAGGGAGATGCACTAAGGTATGATAAAGAGATGATAAAGTGTAGACAACTTCTACAGTGATATCACTTCTCAAGTTCCTATTTTATTCCATGCAGCCAAGGCACTAAGATTTCTCCAGCTTTTGTGACCTTATTGTATAAAGTCCATAGAATAACATAGGAATCCGAGAAGTGATACCACTGGGGAAATCGTATCAGCTTTATCACCAATTTATCACATTTAGTGCATAACTCACTAGCATTCAAAACCAGAAGGGCATTAAATGAGTACACAAGACCAGCAGGGTAATATACTATTAAATGAGACCTATAGGACTATATAGCAGTCTAGAACATTAAATTAACAGAGCAATACATTAGTACACAAGAGCAGCAGAGAAATACAACATATCACAAGATCATCAGGTCATCATTATATATGCCATCCTGCTGTTCACGACCTGCATAACCATTCTAGATATGATTTCTTGTACAGACTTCTAAAGATTATTGTTTGTTTTGAGGAAATATCCTATATAATAATTTGCTAAAACGTGTAACGACGCAGTCGTGCGCAGTAGAGACTGCTGCACGTGCTGCAGTCATGCTCAGTAGAGACTGCCCGCGGCGCAGCTGATACAGAGCTCTTTATCAGCCTTGGTGCGGGCAGTCTCTACTGCGCATGCCTGCCCCGCGACCGGCTGGCAGTGGCACTGTGGCCCGTGTAACGGGCTCTTCAACTAGTCACTATATAATGCAGAGTAGCTGTATTAATATCATTATTTTGGTATGGGCTCAGAGACTTCTTTGTATTACTGTAGGTCGAAGAATTTGTGCTGGAGAAAATTTGGCTAAAATGGAACTCTTCCTGTTCTTCACGAGACTGCTGCAGAACTTCACTTTCCAGCTTCCCCCTGGTGCTGAACTTCATCTAAACTCTGAAACTGGACTTACTTCTATGCCTTTGTTCCATGAGATATGTGCTGTTCCTCGCACCTAGAACTCGACTACCCATAGTGATGATTTCTAAAATTTCTTCATAAGTGTAGCCTAAATAGGTTTTGTTTTTATTTAGCATTTTCCAATTTTATTTTCCCATTTCCAGTGATTTTTGGACAAAAAAAATAAATGTATATTTTGTACTGTTTAAATATAATTCATTTTCATTATATATCAGGGTTGACAAACAGATATTGTTGTCAGCCAAACATTGTTGTACCAAATGATCAAGTGTGTGTTTATGGGTGTCAAAAATAATTAGCAAATATGGTATAAAAATATAGCACATATGAAGTTTTATAGCTGACTAGTCAAACATCATCTAGAGGGCAGTGCACAGTTCTGGAGACCATGTGGCAAATTTATCTTCCATGTGCAAATTAATAATGCTAAGATACAGCTTTAGGGCTTGATTCAATTGAGCATAGTATAACAGCCAATAGTGCAAAATTGAATACCTGTCTGTTAGCAAAAAGTGCTAATTAGCTATTCAATTGTCCTACCTGCTAAAAGCACAAATGACATTGGGCCACAGAAAAGGTCTTGTTAAGTTACCAAAACGCCATTAAATAGTGGCAATAATGGGAGCATCAAAAGGAAAAAAGCTAACTATCGAGCACCGATGGTTATCTTATCTGTGTTAAACTTACCTGTCATCCACTGTCTGTTTCCTATCTTCCTTCTTGTTCCTCTTTTCTTCTTTCTTCCTTCGCCTTCTTGTCTTGTAGCTGTAAAAAAACAAAAAAACATACATAAATAAATGTTTCCTTAAAATAAGCCACACAATTAAACATAGTTTAAGCCCCTGAGTCCCAGAGGGGTAAGCAACACAGTACAGGGCAATATATTGTGTAAATCTCTGGGGATCAAAGGGTTAAACAATGTATAAATATGTGGGTCAACATCACATAACATTCCCCAAGAGACCTCAACTCTGCAACAAACAGACACCAATATATCAAATTGTAAAACGTATGACCTATATTATTTTAAAACGTATATCTGAAAAAATAAAATCCTGATTATCAAATGTACTAAACACCTTTTATTTCCTAACTGTATATGTACACCAAATATGAGAAACCCCAAGTGTACAGACTCTCTCAAAGTCTCTAGTCTTTCCTGGCCTAGTGCCAGCACGTCACATTGTATTGGCCAGTGGCCACTGGCCATTGTCATATGCCCCTGTGTCATTGTGGAATTTGTGATTGTGACTGCCATTCTTCCTCCTGCTGCTTAGTTGTTTAAATAGCAGGATGATTATCCAGCTCAGAGGGAATGGAATCAACAACTGCAGTAGCATAGGTGATGGATGATCAAGGTTAAACTTGCCACTACTAGCTCCAGTGATGCGCCTGAGGGAGTAGCAGTACAACAACTAGCCCCCACCACTTCAGATATATACAGAGAAAAAGAGGAAGTTGGCCAATAATGCTGCCCCTCCTCCAAAATCATGGGTGTATTGAATATATATAAATGTTTCCCTTGCGAGCAGGAACTATGCTTCTCATCACCAACTGCTATGTGCACAGTGTGTGGTTAGTAGGGTAAGAACTGGGAAAAATGGACACATCTGCACTCACATCAAACACCTGGTATAACTTGAACCAAACACCATAATGTTTAGGGTTCCCAATGTGAAATCATACCACCAGAAACCAAGTATTGCTGTTGTCACCATGCCCCTTGTCCGCTCCCCACTAAGCACAAGTGACAACTTGTAGTAAGTTTAATAATAATGATGAACCCTCTCTGCCACCAGCTTAGCATATTCTGTGTGATGGAATCTCCTCAGACAGCGCTTGATGCCCTGCTTGAGATTATCCTCCACACTGCCATCTGTGGGCAGTGCACCACACAGTGTGCAATTGGTGGATAAAAACTGCCACATCCTGACATCTACTGAATGGCTATCATCTGTTAGGGTATGATGAATGAGCTGGATCACCAAAAGATGTAGTGTCACAGTTTCCCAGTGATATTCAGGAGTCAGTACGGTATAGTAAAATAGACTTTATTGAAAAGTATAATAAGGCAACACAAGAGTATAAACAGAAATAAGCAGAGGGTCACAAGCAAGCACACACTACTATCAGAAATAGTAAGCTGCCAAGATTGACTACACTGCTGGAGACTAGACCGAAGCCACTGGTAGTCTCCACTGGAACCAGGAGCTTGAACAGGAACAGGAACACAATGTCTCAGATCAGGAACCACGAGCAGGATAACTGACGCATGCCTGCAGTCAGTCAGAGGAAGAGATACTTGACTCACGCCTGCAGTCAGTATAAAGGAAGTCTACCAGAGCCCCAGGTCTTTACTGTCAGAGACATTGCCATGATGGGGAGGAAATGGTTAATTTTTCTTTTAAACCAAATTCTCTAAAAATCTGTGTTTAAAATGTACTTAAATTAGCTCATTATTCTGGACAAAAGGGGCTTCTATTTAACTAGATGCGAGTGAAAAATATCTAGGTGAATTTTATGGTGATTGATATCGAATTGCAGACAACCACAGTCTCAAGCAGTATTATTATCGTATGAGAAGATCTCAAAGTCTAAAACAGAGATATACTCCCCTATGGGAAAATCTGGCAGAATGACATATCTATGTGACGTAGGATTAAGGTTCACATTCCTATTTTTTGATAAAATACAGACCAGGTATCATTTTAGGTGTGAATTTTAGTATAGAGTATTAGCGACATCTCCAGGCTAAATAGCGTTATTACTATTTCTTCTATATTTGAAGAAACTTAATTTTTCTTATAATTTGTCTTAATTGGACTGGCCAACCATTTGGGAACAATTATAATAAGCTATATTAGCTGTAGTAATTCTGAATTAAGTGGAATTCATTAATGTATTGGTAAGTTGTTATATTTTGTCAGATAAGTGTAATAGTTTAGGTCCAAAACACACACAAAGAAATCCAAAGAAACACCACAAATTAAAGACAAATAGCAGTTAAAGGGTTAATAAATGAATTCAAAGAATTGCCCAGATTAATATTAGCTATATAACCTTTCCAGAAACACAATATATTATTCTAGAAATACCAAAAATTATATTAACTAAGAAGTAGCCATCTTAGGTGTGACATCCTATATTTTACTATTGATTTAACCTTTAAAGTACCGTACAGGTTTAACATAGGATTGCTATGGTCATGTGTATGTTATATGTTGCATGAAGTTTGGTATTCTGTCTATACATATATTATTAGATTGATTCTGAGTATATTCTTGGTTTAATCTATTATTGACTATATTAAATGAAATGTATATGTTTTATTCAGAAGGTATGCAATATTTGAAATCGGTAGATAATTAAATTTTAGTGATCTAAATCTGGGATTTTATTCTAGTTAATTTCTCTAAATTTGGTTATTATATATGGTATAAGGGAATTGTCAGAGGACATGGATTAATATTAAAGCTTATTCACCTGACAATATTCCATAAACCTCAATTAGCATAGTTTATACAGTTTCTGGGCAGAGGTATTCATATACACTGCTGCCAATTGTATTTTATTAATTAGAGGATCAATTATCCTTTTCTATGCTTCTGGGTTCAATTATTGTTATTTAATACCTCTGAACATACCTATGTGTGGTTAACCCTTCAATTGCTGGTAATCCTAATGGTGATAATTGTGGTTTGAGTTACTGTATATCTATTGTAATTGCTGGTCACTCATTTATATCATTGTTGTTTACACTTTATATATAGTATATTGTACTTAAGTAAATTATATATATTTTTGCACAAATATGTGTAATTGATTAATTTAATCAATTATTTACTGTAAAGTAGCGTGTCAATACCTAGTACTGTGTAAAGGTCTCAAAATTATTTAATATTGTCATTTATCTATTTATGTGAAGATATCCAATCTGATTGGTTCTCTTGTTTTAACCCCTTGGATACCTTCAACATAATTGGTTCGACAGTACCAGATTGGGTGTCTGCTAGATACAAGGAACAAATGGAAGAATAGTCAGACAGAGCCACAGGTCAGCACCAGAGAGGAAAGTCAGACAAGCCAGGTCATACACAGCTCAGGTAGTCAGCCAGAGCCACGGGTCTGCACCATGTCCACTATATATAGGATAAGGCAGGAAAATAGTCAGACAGAGCCACAGGTCAGCACCAGACTGGATGGTCAGACAAGCCAGGTCATACACAGTTCAGGTAGTCAGCCAGAGCCACAGGTCTGCACCAGATTGGGTGTCCACTTTCTAAGGATAAGGCAGGAGAATAGTCAGACAGAGCCACAGGTCAGCACCAGATTGGATGGTCAGACAAGCCAGGTCATACACAGAGCCCAAGGAAACCAGAACTGTATTGTATAACAATGCAAGGGCCACTGAGTCAGGACTCAGACTGCCCTTTAAACCCCTCCTCAGGAAGTAGGTAGGAGGGGGGAGGCTCAGAGGAAGGAAGTAGGAAGGAGGAGACTACAGGAAGTATGGCATAAAACAGAGGCCTGAATCTGGAAGAGCTCAATATCACAGCGTCCGTGGTTGAGCAGGTAACAACCTCGGACGCTAACTACGCCTCAGTCAGACATACACCTTCTGAACAAAGGATATTTTACAACATCTTGAGGTATATTCTACAATCTATTGCTACTATTCCACGACATCAAATACTAAGGATATTACTGTGATCAGGTCACAAGGCGAGCTAGGAGGACACAGATCGAGGCTACCAAGGAGATAGTACCCGTTTGATGTGCCTTCAGCCCAAGAAGGGCTTTTGTGAGTGCATATTGATTTTACTATTGTTTTTATCTCTGTTATTAAATAGCTACACTTAGATACATTGTTTCATCTCTTTTCTCTTGTTATGTGCGCTGTGATATTGAGCTCTTCCAGATTCTGCTTTCACCACAGTGGACAAGGCCACTAGAGACCTCTCTCTCTGCTGCACTTTCAAGTGATACATCAACATCATCTATATTTCCTTCATCCTCCATTTTTCATCCATCATTTCATCCTACTTCTGAATCATCCTATCACTTCATCCTCATTTCATTCTGGACTAAGTACTTTCAATCATTATTGATCATATATATATATATATATATAGACACACTTTTTTTTCTTTATTTGGTATTTACTCATTGCTTTTATTTTTCTATTTTTATTTTATTTCCCATATTTTACATCTATGTATGATCTGGGTTTTTTTTTGCACTTGGTTACCTCTTTTTATGTTTCTATAATAAGTGTATGTCTTTCACTTACTGGTTCTTAGTTGGAAGGCAAGACTAGGAGCGCTCTCCCCCAGAGATTAGTTTCTTTCTATTAATAAAACAGAGGCCTGCTTCACTCTGAAGCCTCGTGCCTGCAGATGACATGTGGAATCGAGCCGAGCATCACTGAAGCGGTGGTGCTGGAACCAAGGTAAGCTGTGACATGTAGTTACCCTAGAGAAAGTGATGGCAAGCCAGGTGTTTCTCTCAATATCAAACTTCCAGCCTCTGCCTAGGATGCTCCATTTTTCTCCTCTTTGATGTCCACCTCTCCTCTTGTTGCCTTTCTGGAGAGTCAGAGTGTAGAGCAACAGTGGTGCTCAAGTTCTGTGGTGGGTGTTTGGCTTTAATATGTTTGACATAAATGTCATGGTGTCAGTTTCATGTGTGTTATCAGGGCTGTTGTGCCAAGGTGCATACCCTCATTTCCCCTTCTCACTGACTTGTCACATATTGTGCACAGTGCTGTTGGTGATATCTGCACTGTGCCTGAGCAAGAGAAAATAGTTCCACACCCATGACTTCAGGGGGGAGAAAACAGGTGGAGAAGAATGGCCTCTTTCTACTTCTCGTCCACATTCCCCTTCAATGTCTGGGGAAGAGAATGATGTTGGTGCTGTTGCTGTTACTGCCTCAGAACAAACACTGCAAATAAAACCAGCAGTGGTACTGTTGCTGGCAAGTGAAAACTGTCCTAGTTCTGCATCACTTGTTGACCCCAATAGCACTGTGTCCATGGAGGTCTGTGGCAAACTAGAATGCTCCTCATCATCCTGCTGCCCTTGCAACTCAGCAGCAGCAGGAATGAGCAGTTGCAAATTCTGCAAATTCCAAAAATTCAATGCTGGTGGTTATGCCCTTCATCATCCCTGTCTCCCATTCATTCTAAGTTTGGACGAAAAAAGGCAATCAATGTCTCTTCCACCCCAGCTGCTTTATTACAGACATCTCACTCCTGGTTGGAGGAGGTGACTAAAAATGTGACAGAGGGTCCCCTAATGTCACACTTGCCATTTCTTGTTGACCTGAAGAAGGCAGACGGGCAGCTGGCACAGGCAGCTGATCTGTGCTCCTGGTGGTTGTGATGGTATTATTACTGTGTCTGCTAGCCACCAGGTCTGGATTCTTCAGGATCATGTTACACCTGGACAATGCCGTGGGGGAAAGGGGACTCCCAGAGTCAGGAGAATGGTGTGGGATCCCTTGATCACTAGTCTGGATGCTCTTATTTGCTTCTGCTATTACTCCCCTAACACTAGTACCACTGGATGCTTCACCATCACTGTTACTAGTACTACCACCAGCACCAACCACATCAATTCCAGCGCCAGAGTCAACCTCCTCACAGTCACTAGTAATATGATGATTACCCCCTCCTTCACTCCTAACACTAACAAACTGCTGGACCTTCTTAGTAGTAGTACTAGCACTGGCAAGACTGCTTAGGGATGGCAAGTGTGACTTAGGGTCCTTTGCTGTCACACACAGCATCCTCTTCTCCTTCCCCCTCTTGAGTATTACAAGAGATGCTGGCAGCAGGTTCAGCACTCGTGGCAGCAGGTTCAGCACTGGAAGCAGGTACAGTACTGCTGGCAACAGGGTCAGAAGGTCTGAAAGCAGGCATAGTACTGGTGGCAGCAGGGGCAGCACAGCAATGGTGGTAGCAGTAGCAGGGGAAGCACATCTGGCATCAGGCACAACAATGGTGGCAGCAGGGGCAGCACATCTGACAGCAGTCACAGGCAGCTGACCTGTCCTGCTCTCACTACTACCCTCTTCTTCCTCCTTGACATTAATTTCTCCAAGATCCCTAGGGGTGATTTAGGGGGACTGGCCAGCATTGGTTCTGTAGTGCTCACTTCCTCCTCAGACTCCACGGACACATAATAACTAATAAATCATTAAATGAGCGGTAAGAGTATATCAATAATTGGGGACAATATTATATTGCAATAAGCTGCTCAAAACCCCTATCTAACAAAAAGAGTGAAAATATGTAAAAAGTAACAATGTGTGAACACTACATAAACACTTAAAGGGATAGTAACACTTCGTTTTAACTTTATTTTATTTTGTAGGCATTAAAAAAACATGAAGAATGATATAAGTCTTATCTCTCAAACCTTTATGGTTTATGAGATATTCACAAGCAAAGTTCCCCTCCCCGCCCCTTTTACCTAGTGTAAGCCATCTCTTCTCAGATGTGAGTCTGGTTGTATGACAGTACAGATAACAGAAGGGGACAATTTTCTTTGTATGAAAACAATGAAAGCCCTTCCCCCCCTTGACAAGTTTTTCAGCTTTTTCCATTATCTTAATTGAAGATTGTCCCTCTCTGCAGTCTACCTGGGCATCTCCCTTCTGATCTGGTTGAACGGGGGGGATACTTTGTTTGTGAATATCTCTTAAACCATAAAGGTTTCAGAGATAAGACTTATATCATTCTTCATGTTTTTTTAATGCCTACAAAATAAAATAAAGTTAAAATGAAGTATTACTATCCCTTTAAAACAGTGAGAATGATAAATATTTTAAATACTTGTAACGTACTCACAGTTTTGAGAACAAAAACACTGTTATTCATATATTGTGTCTCAGATTAGATGTACAGCGTATATGTGAAAAGAAAAAAGAATACAAACCATAGCGTGATCTGTGTTGTAAAATAACACACAATATTTCTAAAGTGTATGAAACAAAATAAGTCCCACAAGAAATGATAATAAAACTTATTTTTCATTGGATCACAAGAGAATCCCAAATCTCAATAAAGTTGAATATGTTTGGCTGAGCTGCTCTTTCTCTGCTGCTCGATTCTGCTGTCTGAGCTAATCTAGTGCTCTGCTATCCACTGCTATTGCTTTCCCTGTTTTGAATCTGGCTGAATCAGCTGACCTCTCTGTGATTGCTTATCTGACTGCTATCAGCCAACCCTCCCCGGGTATTTAAAGCAGCTTGGCTCACTTCCTAGTTTGCCCTTGTGTTTGCTTCTGGCTGCAAGAGTGTTCTACTGCATTGATGATTTCCTGTGCATGACCTGGCTTCCTCTGATATCCCTTCTGGTTCCTGGCTCCTGAAATCGCTTACCTCCTTATATGGCTAGGTATCACAGTGCCTGTGATTCTTGTCACTCTTTCTTGTGGTTCGCTCTGATTTGCTGAGCCAGCTTGGCCCGCCCCTGGTGACCTTCTTATGCCTGGCCCAGACACCTGTCAGATGCCCTTTCGTGGTGTTTCTGAGCCAGTAGTGCTGTTGCTGTGTTCCTGTGTTCCGGATTTCTGTGTACCGACTCGGCTTGTCCTGACTACTCTCCAGTGTTCCTGTTTGTGTATGACCCGGCCTGACTGCGTACCACCTCTGGATCCTGACCCGGCTTGGCTGATGTTCCTGTTTGTGTATGACCCGGCTTGTATGACTACCTCCTGCGTGCTCCGACCCGGCCCGGCTGACTTCCTGCTCCGAAGATCGACTTCCAGCCTGTTCCAGTGACCTACGTTCCAATTGTCGCCGCCGCGACACTCTCATCTGCTGTTGCCAGCCACCGTGTGACCGCCTTGCCTGGTGTTGCCTTTTATCAGTGCAGTGTACCGCTATCCTTGCAGAGCTGTGTGTGCCTCAGTGTGCCTCCCTCATCCTGCAGAGCCTCGTTGTTTGCTGAAGCCTCAAGTAAACGTGCTTATTAACCCTAGCAGTGCCGCCTTGCTCTCACTCTCTCGATTCCCAGAACAGAGCCTTTTTCTCGGTGCTACGTCTGCTGAGTTGGCCGCTCACCGTCGGTGACTCTATCCATTCTGTTGCAGAGTAGTCACGTATTGTGGGCCGGTTGGGCGACATAGGCTCTCTCCTATTGTTGGTTACTGGGCGATATCCATTAAGCAGAGTGGCGGCTGAGAGAAGGCTTCAGCGCTAGCAGATCCGGTGTATACGCCCGTGGGGGCTATTGGCTCTAGCACTACCAATACCAGTATCCGGTTAAGTCTGAGGAGGCTTAGTAGCTCTTGCATTGCAGGCCGGTTTCCGTTACGCCCGTGGGGGCTATTCTCACTTGCACTCACAGAAGCAGATCCAGTAGGTACGCCCGAGGGGGCTATTGGGATCTCTGTTCTGCTTACTACTCGGTCACTTTGGCTAGGCAGTCACGTCTCCAGTACATGGTGAACTTTGTTTACCAGCGCATCTTTATAACACCCAGGGCGTGCCAAACCTCCACATCTGAGACTGACTGTTTATCAAGTTCTTAACCCTTTGGGATAGATATTCCATTCTATTCATAGTATTTGTACATGTCATCTTATTGTGCATTTACACTTGTAACAAATCAGTCTTCACTGTGTGTTTATTTCAACCGCCACTAGAGGGCGAACATTTGCATTAATGTTACTCTGAATAAATTGTGTTTTATTTCACATACTGGTCTGAGTGTCCTAAAAACCGTTACACTAGGCTGAGTACCTGTCTTTTTCCTGACCCTGGCTTCTCTTTTGGTTTGAGCTTCTGGATCACGATTTTGCTTTGTTTGCTTTTGTTATTTTAATAAAGGTGTTTTGCACTTTACACTTTTGTGTCTGTCTGGTTCCTGATCCATAACAGTTACACTGTAAACTTGTTCTTAATGGATAGCAAGAGGACTTGGAATTTGACTCACCCTTAAAAGGAAATGCTCGACTGGTCAATTAGGATCAAAAAACAGAAAAAGCTTACAGTTCCAAACTAACCATAGTGAATACATGTAGTGTATAAATTGGAAGAGATGACATAAGTGGCAGCAAGGAAAGAAAGAGAGGGTTCTCCATAACCCCCAATTATCAGGCCGAAACCCAAAGTGCAAGTTCAAAGAAAAAGATCAATCCTGCGCTCTATATCAATATGTGAATGTGTGCCCTAGGTTAGGCATTTATAATAATCATGAGGATTTTGTTCCCATTTTGGCCAAAGTGGTATAAGCTGTCTTTTGCTATTGCATCTCCAAAATCTCCTTCTGCTTATTCAAGCTGCTTTACTTTTATTCCACTATGTTTTTTCAACACTATATATATAATTACATTTTTCTTAAAGATCCTTAAAGGGGTGGTTTTTGGCCTATTTGTTCTTGCATACACCATGTATGGTATCTAGGGCTGTTCCTCTAGTGGCCTGTGGGGGTGATATTTTCTGGCTTATAAGAGGTTCTGAAAGGTTTGTAGTCCTCTTGTTTACACTCACTGCAGGCCATGAAGGTTGTTAAGGTAAGTCTCTCTCTTATGCCTTTACATAAGTTTTGTCTGGGTTTTTAATTGTGAAAATATTGGGACCTACAAAGTAGCATGTATGGTATATTTAAAGGTCACACTGCTCGTTTCTATACGCGACTCCTTCGTTTCTCAAGATACAAAAGATTTTTTAATGTTAGATAGGTGTTTTTAATTGCATACACACTGGGACCCATAAGTTCAATATACATTTCATCTTAAAGGGGCCTTGCTCCAATCAACGTGTTTCCAAACTTTCTCAAGTTACTGTTATTATTTTAGACAGACTTGTATGGGCATGTTAGAGTAGGTACTTGCCAAATTATGAGGTACCTTGATGTTGGTGGCAAGCTCATACCTTTTTATAGTATACCAATTATATTTGGTTGTTTTAATCACATACCATATTTTTTATTTTTGTATTAATTTGTATTATTTCATTTTATTATTATTATTATTATTATTATTATTTTTTTTTTTTTTTTTTTTTTTTTTTTTTTAATAAAGACATTGTGTCTAAGCACAACACATGTCTTCAATGAGTATTATTATGATCAGGAGGTTGAAATCATCAATTACCCCCTTGGATATAATTTTGCACAAGAAGAAATACAGATTGACCGACTAAGGGCGGTTTAAAAATTCTCCACGAGCCTTGAAAAGTCCTGGGAATTGATAACGTCTTTCCCAGGCTATCATCTAAATGTGAGTACCCATACGCTTGAATGCTTGTGATAGCAGTCTCTATGAGCCTCTCCTGCCTCAGTTTTGCAATAAGATCACAGCAGAACAGCACAGCACATCTACCTTGCTCTGTAGCTGCTTCTATTGTGTTTCACTTCCTGGAATACTCATGTCTTTATAGCGAAAAGGCAAAACACACGTAAATCAATGTGTGGAAACTTTCTAGCCATTTCTTGCTATCCATTAAGAACAAGTTTACTTTGTAACATATGCAACTTTAATGAGATTTGGGATTCTCTGTGACTACACTGAAAAGAAGTCTTCTGTATCGTATTTGTGGGACCCTCTTCCGCATCATTTCTTGTGATTCAAAGGAAAATTAGTTTTATTATAATTTCTTGTGGGACTTACTTTGTTTCATACAGTTTAGAAATACTGTGTTATTTTACAACACAGATTATGCTATGGTTTGTATTCTTTTTTCTTTTCACATAAAAGCTGTACATCTATTCTGCGAAAGAAATATATGAATAACAGTGTTTCTTCTCAAAACTGTGAGTACACGTTACAAGTATTTAAAATATTTATCATTTTCACTGTTTTAAGTCTTTATGTAGCGCTCACCTATTGTTACTTTTTACAAATGGACACATAATGGTCCTTCCAGTTCTACCTTTTATTACTTTTAAATGTTCTCATAGTGATAGCAGTCTCTATGAGTCTCTCCTGCCTCAGTTTTGCAAAAGGATCACAGCAGAACAGCACAGCACATCTACCTTGCTCTGTAGCTGCTTCTATTGTGTTTCACTTCCTGGAATACTCATGTCTTTATAGCGAAAAGGCAAAAAACACGTAAATCAATGTGTGGAAACTTTCTAGCCATTTCTTGCTATCCATTAAGAACAAGTTTACTTTGTAACATATGCAACTTTAATGAGATTTGGGATTCTCTGTGACTACACTGAAAAGAAGTCTTCTGTATCGTTTTTGTGGGACCCTCTTCCGCATCATTTCTTGTGATTCAAAGGAAAATTAGTTTTATTATAATTTCTTGTGGGACTTACTTTGTTTCATACAGTTTAGAAATACTGTGTTATTTTACAACACAGATTATGCTATGGTTTGTATTCTTTTTTCTTTTCACATAAAAGCTGTACATCTATTCTGCGAAAGCAATATATGAATAACAGTGTTTCTCCTCAAAACTGTGAGTACACTTTACACGTATTTAAAATATTTATCATTATCACTGTTTTAAGTGTTTATGTAGCGCTCACCCATTGTTATTTTTTACAAATGGACACATAATGGTCCTTCCAGTTCCACCTTTTATTACTTTTAAATGTTCTCATAGTGATAGCAGTCTCTATGAGCCTCTCCTGCCTCAGTTTTGCAATAAGATCACAGCAGAACAGCACAGCACATCTACCTTGCTCTGTAGCTGCTTCTATTGTGTTTCACTTCCTGGAATACTCATGTCTTTATAGCGAAAAGGCAAAACACACGTAAATCAATGTGTGGAAACTTTCTAGCCATTTAAAAAAATGGCAAAACATTTTTGTCAATGGTCGAAAAATATGAAGATTTAATCAAATTCCAACTCCTCTTGCTATCCATTAAGAACAAGTTTACGGTGTAACATATTCAACTTTAATGAGATTTGGGATTCTCTGTGACTACACTGAAAAGAAGTCTTCTGTATCGTTTTTGTGGGACCCTCTTCTACATCATTTCTTGTGATTCAAAGGAAAATTAGTTTTATTATAATTTCTTGTGGGACTTACTTTGTTTCATACAGTTTAGAAATATTGTGTTATTTTCTGCTTGATGAGCTGTAAAGCTGTCAGAAGCAGATTCTGGTTCTTGGATCAGACGGCAGCTCTTCAACAACTCCGACGTAGCGATACCTAAAAATAAATACTTCATTGGAACGGTTTTCAACGTGTGACTGGTTTGCAAGCACACGTTGTAGACCATTCCAATTAAGTATTTATCTTCATATATCTTTATATCTGCGCTGCTGAAGAGCCACGACTGGTCAAGCAACCAGAATCTGCTTCTGACAGCTTTACAGCTCATCAAGCAGAAAGGGGAGGGAGCGGAGAACTTTATTTTCCTATATCTCTCAAATCATAACAGTTTGAGAGATACGAATAAAAATAGTAACATAGTAAATTAGATTGAAAAAAGACACAAGTCCATCAATTTCAACCTTCGCCTCATACCCCAGTAACTGAGAATTTTATAGCTTTCCTGCTACCAATTAAATTAGTCTTTATCAGACCTTTCTGGTCAGCCTACTGATAAACAGTATAACTCTGTATGTTCCCTTTTGAAAGAAATGTATCTAATCTTCTCTTTAATGTATCCATTGTATCTGCCATAACCACCTCCCTGGGCAATGAATTCCACAATTTAACAGACCTTACAGTAAAAAAAAACCCTTCCTCTGCTGAAGTTTAAACCTCCTTTCCTCTAATCTCAAGGGGTGTCCCCTGGTCACCTGATCAGGCCTTGGAATAAATAGCTTACCTCAGAGATCCTTGTATTGACCTCTCATATACTTGTACAATGTGATAAGATCTCCTCTTAGTCGTCTTTTCTCTAGAGTAAATAAACCAATTTTGTTTATGTCAAGTCCTCCATTCTCTTAATTAATTTTGTTGCTCTCCACTGTACCCTCTCTAGTTCTATTATATCCTTTTTCAGAACCGGTGGCCAAAATTGCACTGCATACTCAAGGTGAGGTCATACCAATGATCTGTATAATGGCAAAATAATGTTATCCACTCTTGCTTTGATACCTCTTTTTATGCAAGACAGGATTTTGTTTGCCTTTGCTACTGCTGTTTGACACTGGTCACTGTTTCCAAGTTTGTAGTTGACAAGGATACCCAGGTCTTTCTCTAGCAATGAGTCACCTAAAATTATTCCATTAAGTTTATAAGTAGCCTTGGGATTGTTTCCTCCCAAATGCATGACTTTACACTTCCTCACATTAAACTTCATATTCCATATGTTTGCCAAATCTGACATTGTATGTAAGTCCCTCTGTAGAGAGAAAATATCCTGTTCTGAATTAATGACCTTGCATAATTTAGTATCATCTGCAAATATTGATATTTTGCTGTCTATATCTATTTCCAGGTCATTTATAAACATTTATAAACATGTTAAAAAGCAGTGGACCTAATACTGAACCCTGAGGTACTCCACTCTCCACTTTAACTCTACTGGAGAATTTTCCATTTACAACCACACACTGTTCCCTATCCTTCAGCCAGTTTTGTATCCAATTGCAAAGGTTATCTCCTAGCCCCAATTTCCTTATTTTATACACCAGCCTTCTATGTGGCACTGTATCAAATGCCTTTGCAAAGTCTAGATATTCTACATCTTCTGCCTTGCCATTGTCAAGGTTGCTGCTTACCTGCTCATAGAAGCTGAAAAGATTAGTTTGGCATGATCTATTTTTCATAAAATCATGTTGATTTGTGCTAATGATTTTATTTTTTGTGCTGTAATCCTGAATATAGTCCCTTATTATCCCTTCTAGCAGTTTTCCCACTACATAGGTCAAACTCACTTGTCTATAATTCCCAGGTTCTGTTTCAGTTCCCTTCTTAAATAGAGGCACTATGTTAGCTCTTCGCCAATCCTGTGGCACTGAGCCTGTGGTAACAGAATCTTTAAAGAGTAAATAAAGGGGTTTTGCTAACACTACACTAAGTTCCTGAAGAACCCTTGGATGTATAACATCAGGACCCGGTTCTTTGTCGGTCTTAATTTTGTTCAGTCTTCCCATGACATCTTCTTGAGTTAACCCAATATCTATTAATTGTATTGTTTTATTTGTTACTTGTGGAGGCTTTTCTACAATCCCATGCTCCCTTGTATATACTGAAACAAAGAAAGTGTTTAACACATCGGCCTTTTCCTTATCCTCACTAACCAACTCACCCATCTCATTTTTTAATGGTCCAATGCATTCCAGTGCAAGTACTCTCTTTTAATTGTATCTTGTTAATATGTTTTCTCTGACATTACTATCCCTTTAAACTCATCATCATCACACATCCAGGCTTGATTTCTCTTGTCTTCTTAGATTGTCACCCACATTCTTTGTGTCTTGGGGAGGAACAAGAGACACAATGACAGTAGAACCCAATTTATTTTTTGGGGGGCCTGGCTTTCACATACTTAACATATATGTTGCAGTGTCTATGTTGCAGATGTGTCCAATCATTTCACCTTTTCACTACCTTATCACTCATAGTGTGACTACAATGTGCCTCCCCCAAGGGAAAATATTTCCATACCAATGATTTCAGTGAGGGTAGTGAAGGAGAAATCATCTTCACTTGCTAGGGCAGGTGATGCTGATACCTTAGCATCAGCACTAAAGCTCGGACCTGAAGTAGTGGTTGTAATTTGAACGTGTACTAGTCCCAGATAATTGCCTTTGAACCCAGTCCCATGCTGGGGTACTGGGCATCATTGTGTCAGGGAAATGTGGACTCCCTTTACCATTGGTGCTGCTGACTTCCTCCTCCATCTCTGTAGCAGCAATGTCAGGGTCCATCCAGCTTTTCTTGTTGCTAGCAGTGCTAATAGTGCTAGTCAGCACTTCAAACAACTGTATTTTTATTTTATTATTTATTTTACACTAGTTACAAAGCCCATATACACTGGCTGATCCAGAGCGGGGAGCTCCAGAAGGCTGACAGCCTGTCTGTGCTCCCAGCTCCGGGGCAGCAGCGGAGGCGCTGGGTGACAGTACCTTCTGGATCAGCCCGTTCTGCGAGTCCACACTGCTCATGTGCAGTTACGCAAACAGTGAGCTATGCATTCTAGGACTTTATGTTATAAGGATTCCTTGCTCTCTTTCTCCCTCTCTCTCTTTCTGTCTCCTTCTACTCTCATTTCTGCCTATTCTATACCATGCTGCATGGTGGGAAATTCTACATTTTTATAACGTGGGGTGGGAAGTTTCTCCTTAATTGAAAAACATACATGGGCAAGTGATCCGTTCTTATGGGAAAATCTGCGGCGTCAGTGAAAAGGCAAATATCTATGGGTGGGAATTCCTGTAGAAAAAGCAGAAAGTCAAGCTTGATATGAAAATTCCACCGGGAACAAAATGGGTCGTATCTCTCATCTCTTGTGCTTGCGTGATGGTGCATATTGTTTTGTTTTTTAAAGCAATGTAACTTATTTCTGGGGAAGAATACAGACATGCCATGGTCTTTAAGTTCTAAGTAGTCTGTTTGTTCTTATTTACTTGTGGTCAGGGCTTACAGTGTTAAGTGATGACTTTAGGAAAGGTAGTGGCATAACCTAGGTCCCTGAGAACCTAGGGTCGATGACGAAGCAGCCGGCCTGATTAAAGGGCTGGCTTAGGGTATGAGATGTCTAGAGGAGAAATTAATGATAAGGGTGGGATTAAGGAGAGAACAAATCAATGCGCCTCAGTAAGGACACAGCTCAAGGGGGTATTTAAGCCCCTGACACCACTCCCACAAATACAGTCACAGCCTGTAAACTTGTGGTCATGGCTTACGGCATTAAGTGATGAAGTTAGGAAATGTAGTGGCATAACCGAGTTCCCTGACAACCTAGGGTCGCCAACGAAGCAGCCAGACTGATTAGAGGCCAAAAAGGAGAGGAGACCGAGATGGATGGAATACTTTATTATTATAGCCTTTGCAACTCAGTGCCCCCAATCACTAGGTCTATCCCCTTCACCATTAAGTTACATGTAGCAGGTAGACGGCACTCTCTAGCATTTCTCCAGCACTCCTGGCCATCCATAGTTGTTCCTAAAAGGTCTGATGAAAGTTTACCACCCTCCTCCCAGAACCTGTTTGCCAATCAGTGGTCCCCTATTTAGACAGCTATATGATGCCATCTCCGCTAACCCCTTTGACCTGGTGAATTTCTGCTCTCTTCTACCTCTTCTCCTTTTCTAAAAAATTAGGATCTTCATCTCCATTCCAATCACTTTACACTCTACCCGTCCTAATCCAAGACTGACCAGGCTACAACAGGGGCTCTCATTCACTTCTATCCAACACATAACCAGTGGTGTCCTTGTCCTGCACTACTTTTTAGACCGTTCCAAAGAATTATTTTTAAAATGCGCTATTGAGACTCTGCTGAAGAGCCTCCTCGTGTCAGCCACCATGGATCTCCATCTGTCAGCTTTACAGCTGATATCAGGAGAAAAGGAACTTAATGGAGGATCTCTCTCAAACCATAGTGGTTTGAGAGATAGGATTTGTAGAATTTACCTTATTTTTTTAATCTCTACAAAACTGTAAAAAATTGTATGGGACATTTCTGTCCCTTTAAATTGTTCATAAGTAATTCAGTTGAATACTTTCCCGACTGGGCAAACTGGAGGAATATGGATCCCTTGCTGAATCTGGATCTCGGAGAAGACCATACAGCCTGTTATGTCAGAAGCGGGTATAAGTGGGCAAAGTTGGGAGAAAAAAAAGGGGGGGGTAGTAACACTTCTCACAAAACATATTAGGAAGTAAGACATAGACAGAATAGGAAGGAAGGGAGGCATCTAAGCATGAAACTGACGCTGACTTGACTGAATAGAAATGCATATTCATACCTTAAGGCTTAAACGGCTTCAAGCCAGCAACGTCTTACTGAGTGTTGCAATAGACAGACCCTTGTAAGTATTGGAACTGTGAGCTTAGAGGAACAAATATTTAGAGATCATCGTGGCTTTTATGCATCTGTTATGGACCAGGAACCAGACAGGACACAAAAAGGTAAAATGCAAAGCACTTTTATTAAAGAAACAAAAAATAAACAAACAGAATTGTGATCCAGGAGCATAAACCAAATGACAAGCCAGGGTCAGGAACCAGGGCAGGTAATCAGCCAAGCCAGATTAAGGAGCACAGTAGTCTGCGATCTCAGGAACAAGCCATGGGTCTGGAGCACAAAAGTCAGTGAAGTCTGGAACAAGCCAAGGGTCTGGAACACAGCAAACAGGAGCTCAGGAAAATCCACAGCAGCAACAGGTCAGCAAACAAACACAAGTGCAATGGGGAAGTGAGCCAAACTGCTTTAAATACCCTGGGAGGGTTGGCTAATAACAGACAGGTGAGTAATCAGAGAGGTCAGCTGATTCAGCCTGAGCCAGAAGACAGCAGCAGTGAATAGCAGAGCACAAGATTAGCTCAGACATTAGAATCAATAGGCAGAGTAGAGCTGCTCAGCAAAACCTTGACAGCATCTAAGCTTCATACTCCATGTTGGCATAAAATTCCTAACAGTGGCCATTATTCCTCCTGGCAATGTATAGGAAAGAAAAGGGGGGAAAAGGGAGTTGTTAAAGCAAATGAAACTAATGGTACTTCTAGAAAGGTGGAGTAGACATACTCGGGATTCAGGCAAGAATTGCATTGTAATATGCATAAGAAATAGCCAATTGCTCCATGACTGAGGCTTTTATATCAATTAGTCCCTTGTTGCAGAGGAGCTATTACAAAACAGGTAGGGTTGGAAACTGGGAATACTCTGATTTTTTTTTGTTACAGTGGCAACCCAGTTGTATATTAATGAAAATACATCTACATTATGCAGGTGGCTTGCAGAAAGTTTGCAGAAAACAGCTCTATTATTCCTTGGACGGTCATGTGGGAGAAAACACCCATATGTTCTGTTATACTTTATCTTACTTAAACAAGCAGAGTAATTAAGTTCAGCCTTTAAGGATGGGCAGTCAGTGTACATAGTTTCAGAAGGAAGAATGAATAATCAAGTTGTGCTAATAAGCATAAAAATTTAAAATTTGCCAATAAGCACATTAAAAAATGCAGAGAAAGTAAAAAGATAAGAGAACTTGTGGTTGATAGAAACCTTGTATTCTACACTCGGAAGGGATTTAGGTACCTGGATGGAGTGGGAAGGAGGGCCTGGCAGGGACTGCTGATGAGCAGAGAGTTGCAGGAGAAAGATGCAGATGAGCTTCGGCACGCGGTGATGACATCCCTGAAAGATGAGCTGCAATGGAGTGCTGCAGAGGGAGGAAGGAGAGGTGGGAGGAAGGCCCGGGTGCAGGCTTGGTGCTGAATAGGCTCCCAGGAAAGGTACCTGACAGAGGAGACACATGATAAGCAGCAACTGCTGGGTGAGCAACAAATCAATGCGCCTCAGTGAGGACGTGGCTCAAGGGGGTATTTAAGCCCCTGACACCCCTCCCACAATACAGGCACAGCCTGTAAACTTGTGAGGTTGACTGAGTTTATATATCTTGAGTTTACCTGCAGATACATAGCCTGTTTCTGTCTGGAGAGCTTCAACCCTTTGAATACTACAGAGGAGGGATGGATGAAAATTTTCACCTCAAACTGAAATTGGCGAATAATGATTAATAATTTCCTGTGAAAAGTGCAGGTTTTCAGCTTTTTTTCGCCTAGCTCATTCCATTTAAATCAAAGGGAACATTGAATTTACACATAACAAATATTATTTTATTTCCCAAAGGCATAGTATAAAAGAGGAATGAATGTGCCTGTGCTGGTGGGGTGTGGGGAAACAATCAGTTGAACAGGGAATTTTTTTTTGGGGGGGGGGAGTTGTTTACTGCGATTGGGGAGCAGTTAATAAAAAAATAAATCCTAAAAACCAATAAACAACCCAGTCAGACATGGTATAAAAGGGGTCTGAGGAGGGTGCCTGTGTTGGCGGGTGGAGTCTGGGAAAGTAATCAGTTGATCAGGGAATTTGTTTTGGGGGAGTTTCTTGACTGGGTTTGGGAAACATTTAATAATAATAATAATAATAATAATAATAATAATAATAATAAAAATTAGCTAAGAAATTTGTATGTAAAGTGATAGAGAGAGACAAGATCCCATTGACATAAGTTGCCACTGGGGTGGACTGATACTTGACTTGACAGAGTATTTTGTAGAGGATGATTTGGTAGATTTATTGCTAGAGGACCAAGCCCTGAGGAAACAGCACTTCTGAGAGCAGGCACAGTATTGGTGGCAGCAGATTCAGCACTGGCAGCAGGAACAGAACTGATGACAGCAGGGGCAGCACTTCTGAGAGCAGTCACAGTACTGGTGGCAGCAGGTTCAGCACTGGCAGCAGGCACATCAATGGTGGCAGCAAGGGCAGCATGTCTGACAGCAGTCACAGTACTGGTGGCAGCAGGTTCAGCACTGGCAGCAGACACAGAACTGGGGGCAGCAGGGGCAGCACTTCTGAGAGCAGGCACAGTACTGGTGGCAGCAGGTTCAGCACTGGCAGCAGGCACAGAACTGGGGGCAGCAGGGGCAGCACTTCTGAGAGCAGGCACAGTACTGGTGGCAGCAGGTTCAGCACTGGCAGCAGGCACATCAATGGTGGCAGCAAGGGCAGCATGTCTGACAGCAGTCACAGTACTGGTGGCAGCAGGTTCAGCACTGGCAGCAGGCACAGACAGCTGACCTGTCCTGCTCTCACTACTACCCTTTTCTTCGTCTCTTCCCATTAAATTCCTCAAGATCCCTAGGGGTGATTTAGGGGGACTGGACAGCATTGATTCTGTAGTGCTCAATTTTACAAACAAATAACAGCAGAACAGCACAGTACGTCTACCTCATTCTATAGCTGCTTCTATTGTGTTTCACTTTCTGGAATATGTCATGTTTTTATAGCAAAAAGGTGAAAACCACTTAAATCAATGGGTGGAAACTTTCTAGCCATTGAAAAAAATGGCGAAGAATTTTGGCCAATGGTTGAAAAAAATTAGATCTTTCACCCACCCCTACTAGAGAGGTCTTCATCACATTGGAAAGCAATGTGTTGGACACCTCTTCATCAATCATGGAGTTTAAAAGCCCCATTTACCGCAATAGGAATATGTGGAATTTGTATTTGATCCTTAAGTCTAGCAGTTGGTTTGCTCCAGAATTGTACCGTGCTTCCATAGTACATCAGCTCTGTGCCTGCTGGAAGCTCTCATATCAGTGAAATACTGCAGAGTCACTCAGGCACACTTTAGGAGCAGTTCAACTGAATTTTCAAAATGTAAATCAGAGGAGTTGATACAGAAACTGGTGGGTAAACTGGATTTACAGGACAAACAAGGCTGATATTTTTCCTTGACGTGACTGGTAAAAAGTCTCTATTTTATCTACAATATTTGAACAAGAAGTAATGTATGGATTATATATCTGTGGTATCTATTAATTGTTAACTATTGGTTTTGCATGAACTGTAACAGTTAGCATATTTTTAACCTATGACACTGTGAGTAAGAGGAGGAGATTCTATAGAATGTTATCACACACCCCCTACATATACCACCAGAGCAAGCACAATACTTCAGTGTTTACTTCATTTACTAGAATATAGCAGCTGCAGAAAGTAGAAAGGACGCATTGGAGGAGACAGAAGCTGAACTCATCCCAGGGAATATCTAAAGTAAGAACAAACCTGTTCATGCATTGGACTAGTAGATTTGTGATTAGTTTCTATAGATACTTGGGGTTGTATTCAGAAAACTAAAGGGGAGAAATTCTGGAGCACACCAAATATACGGGGCAAATTAAAAAAAACCTTTGATTTAAAAATTGAAAGTCAACCTCTTTTTTGACTTTACATATTCTTCAAGGGCATAATATATAGTCAAAGTGCCTATATTTTTTAATATATATATATTGATACTTTTATGTTCCTGACAAAGGGCACTCTGTTTCCAGAGAGCTTTCTGTCAGGGACTATGAAAACAGTGACAGTGATACAATAAAAGCTAGTGATTACTTCTCAATACATTAGAGGCCTCTATAACACTCAAGTGAGGAGATGCACAAAGGTGTGATAGGAAGGCGATAAAGAGGAGGTGACTTCTTCAGTGGTATGACTTTCCCAGTTCCTAAGTTATTCTATGGGGTCTATGCACTAAGATTTGGGAGAGCTCTTAGTACACAGGTTCCATGGAAGTCATATCCACTTTATCACCTTTTTATTACGCCTCATTGCATAACCCCCAAGGCATTAAAAAGTCCATTTAGATGAATGGCAATATGTGTTTGTCCCCTATAGTTCAGTTGGTTTTCTCCAGATTATCTCATCTTTTGCTTACAAAATAACTCAAATTTATGGAAATTCATATATCAACAACTTTCTTCTTTGTTTATGTTTTGAATGGTGTGTCTCTGCGTATCTTCAAACTTGTTTGCAATTATATATCAGTAGTAAGATATTAAATAAGTCCTTTTTTTAACAACTTAAAGAGGATATGTCACCTTTCCAAATCTTCACCTCAACCCCATCCATCCTGAAAGGATTAGCATAATTATTCCTCTCCATTCTTTATTCCACTCTTATCATGGAAATTGAAAGGTTTTAGCAGCCTAAGAAGGTTAAGAGAGGAGATTTTGTGGACATGATTGTACTTAATTATGCAGGTTTATCAGACAGGTCAGAAAACAAACCTTTCCTTAGAGTAGATTTCCTAACTACTAAACCAAAATTCTACAAAACTATTACAATGTTTGAATACAAAGGGTACAATGTGTAGACAGTCTGATTAAAATTTTTAATGAGATAAAAAATGTAGGAAAAGGTCCACTTTGATCCTTTGAGTGCCAGTGGGTCTCCAACACATTGGGGGAGATGCTCTAAGTTGTGACAAAGAGGCGATAAAGTGGAGATGACTTCACCAGTGATATCACTTCTCCAAGTCCTACCTTATTTTATGGAGACAGTGCACTAAGATTTCTCCAAATTTGGAGCTCTTAGTGCATAGGTTCTATAGAACAACAAATTTCTGTCTGGAGAAATGTAACCCTTTGAATGCTAGAGAGTAGGGATGGATGAAAATTTTCACCTCAAACTGAAATCGCCAAATAATGATGAATAATTTCCCATGAAAAGTGCAGTTTTTCAGCTTTTTTTTTTGCGTAGCTCATTCCATTTAAATCAAAGGGAACATTGAATTTACACATAACACATAACAAATATTATTTTATTTCCCAAAGGCATAGTATAAAAGGGGAACGAGGGTGCCTGTGCTGGTGGGGTGTGGAGAAAGAATTAGTTGAACAGGGATTTTTTTTGGGGGGGTTGTTTACTGGGATTGGGGAGCAGTTAATAAAAAAAAATCCTAAAAACCAATAAACAACCCCATAAGACATGGTATAAAAAAGGTCTGAGGAGGGTGCCTGTGTTGGTGGGTGGAGTCTGGGGAATTAATCAGACAAAGAGGCGATAAAGCGGAGATGACTTCACCAGTGATATCACTTCTCCAAGTCCTACCTTATTTTATGGAGACAGTGCACTAAGATTTCTCCAGCTTTGGAGCTCTTAGCTCATAGGCTCTATAGAATAACATAGGAACTGGAGAAGTGATATTGCTTGAGTCATCTCTCCACTTGTTCTCCTCTTTATCACTCATTAGTGCATAACCTCATTGTGAAGCAATGCACTGGACATTCCTTTTGAACTCAAAGGGCTGAGGATGGAAGTTATTAATGGGCAGGGACCATGTTTTTTTATTCTCCTGAGGGAACAGACTAGGTCTTATACAAAAGCAAAAGATGGATGGTTCTAGGGCATATAAGCACATGAGGGGTAAAAATTCCCCAAATTCCTATTTATGGAAATTGGGTTGTAACTAGTGATGAGCGAGCACCCCAATGCTCGGATGTTCGGGTGCTCTGACCGAGCACCCCCTGAGGCTCGAGTGCTCGGCCGAGCATCCGAGCCCCATTGAAGTCAATGGGAGGACTCGAGCATTACACCAGGCACCCCCTGCTCTGATGAGGGGAGGGTGCCTGGTCCATAGGAAAAGGGCAGAAAAAGATGGAAACACTACAGAAATGGTTCAGGGACAGCATAGGGAGGATGTCTGGATGCACCTTGGACTCCAACATCGCTGCTGGGAACGATCTTTCGCCCGTAGTACGCCATTTTTACAGACTGACCATAAAACACACAAAAAGGAAAATAAAAACGACTTTAGGCGAAAAATTGTTACCAAACAATATTTGCTGTATATTTACTTGTATATCATCTGCAAATTATCCCAAAAATTTCCTTGATTTTCGGAAGTGAGGCCATGATTAAGAGGGAAACGTGCGCAGAGGCAAATTCTCCCAAAAATTTCCTTGATTTTCAGAACTGAGGCCATGATTAAGAGGGAAACGTGCGCAGAGGCAAATTCTCCCAAAAATTTCCTTGATTTTCAGAACTGAGGCCATGATTAAGATGGAAACGTGCGCTGAGCTGACCATCTAAAACATTATGGGTGAGGGTCTGCTGCAGAGCTGACCATCCTAAACATTATATGCGAAGGCCCGCTAGTGAGCTGACGCTATAAAACATTATATGAGAGGGCCCGCTAGAGAGCTGACCCAATAAAACATTATATGAGAAGGCCCGCTGGTGAGCTGACCTATATAAAAATTGTCAAACAGGGCCCGCTGGTGAGCTGGCCCTATATAAAAATTATATCACAGGGCCCGCTGGTGAGCTGGCCCTATATAAAAATTATATCCCAGGGCACGCTGGTGAGCTGGCCCTATATAAAAATTATATCCCAGGGCATATGGAAGAGGAGGAGGAGGATGAGAAGATTAAGAGTCAACCATATACCCGTTTTTTGGGTGGAAGGGGTGAATGGGAATACAGAGTATTCCCATCATTGTAAATAACATATATAAAGTGAGTTTATGTTCCCCCGGGGCTTTCCTCCAGTGGAGTGGAGAAGTCAGGGGAAATCCAGGCCTTGTTCATTTTTATAAGTGTCAACCTATCAGCATTGTCGGTGGAAAGGCGGATACGCTTATCTGTTATGATGCCACCAGCAGCACTAAATACCCGCTCAGACAGAACGCTGGCGGCAGGGCAGGCCAGCACCTCCAAGGCGTAGAGTGCCAGTTCATACCACGTGTCCAGCTTGGACACCCAGTAGTTGTAAGGCACAGAGGGATCATTGAGGACGCTGACACGGTCTGCTACGTACTCCTTCACCATCTTCCAAAACTTTTCCCTCCTTGTGACACTAGGCTGCGCATCAGGGTGAGGGTGCTGGCGGGGTGTCATGAAGGTGTCCCACGCCTTGGAGAGTGTTGCCCTGCCTTTCTCGGAACTGCTGTGTGCTCCCCTTTTCTCCCCTTCTCGGTTGGCCAAGGTAGCACGTACTCTGCCGCCAGCGTTGTCAGATGGAAAATTTTGGAGCAATTTTTCGACAAGAACCTTCTGGTATTGCAACATTTTGCTTGTCCTCTCCACCGGAGGAATGAGAGATGAGAAATTCTCTTTGTAGCGGGGGTCCAGAAGGGTGAGCACCCAGTAATCCGTGTTGTCTAAAATGCGTACAACGCGTGGGTCACGGGAAAGGCAGCCTAACATAAAGTCAGCCATGTGTGCCAGAGTACCAACAGTCAAGATTTCGCTGTCCTCACCAGGAGGATGACTCTCAATCTCCTCATCCTCTTCCTCCTCTTCTGCCCACCCACGCTGAAGAGATGGAACTAAAGTTCCATGGCTACCCTCTGTAGCGGAGGCAACCGTGTCTTCCTCCTCCTCCTCCTCCTCCTCCTCCGCCTCCTCCAATTGTCGCTGAGAAGACGAAGTGAGGGTGCTCTGGCTATCACCTTGTGTAAGCTCTTCCTCCCCCATTTCCACCTCTTCCACATGCAAAGCGTCGGTTTTAATTGTGAGCAGCGAGCGTTTCAGTAGACACAGAAGTGGGATGGTTACACTGATAATAGCGTTATCGCCGCTCACCATCTGTGTCGATTCCTCAAAATTGCGTAAAACCTCACAGAGGTCTGACATCCATTCCCACTCCTCACTTCTGATTACAGGAAGTTGAACGGAGAGGCGACGACCGTGTAACAGCTGGTACTCCACTACTGCCCTCTGCTGCTCACAAAGCCGGGCCAACATGTGGAAGGTGGAGTTCCAGCGCGTGCTCACGTCACACAGCAGCCGGTGAGCTGGCAATTGTAAGCGCTGCTGCAGCTTCAACAGGCCGGCTGAAGCTGTTGATGACTTACGGAAATGTGCACACACGCGGCGCACCTTGGTCAAGAGATCATGCACATTGGGGTAGGTTTTTAGAAATCGCTGCACCACTAAATTAAATACATGCGCTAGGCATGGTACGTGTGTGAGCTTGCCGAGCTCCAAAGCCGCCACCAAGTTACGCCCATTATCACACACAACCATGCCTGCTTGCAGGTTGAGTGGCGAGAGCCACTGCTCGGTCTGGTGACTAATCCCCTGCAACAGCTCTGAGGCCGTGTGCTGTTTGTCCCCAAGGCAGATCAGCTTCAGCACGGCCTGTTGACGCTTCCCCACTGCAGTGCTACACTGCTTCCAGCTACTGGCTGATGGGGGAGTGGCGGTGTGTGTAGAGAATTCGGAGGTGGAAACGGAGGAGGAGGAGCCAATAACGTAGGTGCTGGTGGAAACCCTGATGGAGGTAGGGCCCGCAATCCTCGGCGTGGGTAGCACCCGTGCCATCCCAGGGTCCGAGTCGCTCCCAGCCTCCACGACATTCACCCAGTGTGCCGTCAGGGAAATGTAGCGTCCCTGGCCACAAGCACTTGTCCATGTGTCAGTCGTTAAGTGGACCTTCCCAGTAACTGCGTTGGTCAGGGCACGGGTGATGTTACGGGACACATGGTGGTGTAATGCGGGGATGGCACACCGGGAAAAGTAGTGGCGGCTGGGGACCGCGTACCGAGGGACAGCTGCTGCCATCAGGCTGCGGAAGGACTCAGTGTCCACAAGCCTAAATGGCAGCATTTCGATGGCCAGTAATTTGGAAAGGTGTGAGGTTAGTGCTATGGCCTGTGGGTGGGTGGCTGGGTATTTTCTCTTGCGCTCAAATGCCTGGGGTAACGACATTTGGACGCTGTGCTGGGACAGGGAAGTGGATGTGGTCGCTGATGGTGCTTCAGATGCTACAGGTGCAGGGCGGGAGGTATGCGGGCCTGCGCCTTCAACAGGCGATTGGCCGGCACCGAAAACAGGGGAAGAGGAGGCAGTGGTGTGGCCTGCAGACACAGATGGGCGATCCAGGCGTTCCTCCCACTTACTACGGTGCTTGGATGCCATGTGTCGGATGATGCTGGTGGTGGTGAGGTTTCTAGTGTTCATGCCTCGGCTCATTCTGGTGTGGCACAGGTTGCAAACTACAATTCTTTTGTCGTCCGCACTTTCCTTAAAAAAACGCCATACCGCGGAACACCTACCCCTTGGCAAGGTAGATTTACGCAAGGGGGTGCTCCGTGGAACATTTGCGGGCCGGTTTGGTGCGGTCCGCCTTCTTTCTGTAGCCACACCACTGCCTCTTCCAGCCTGTTGCGGTGCTGCAGATGGCTCACCCTCAGGACTGCTGTCATCGCTCGGCTCTACACCTTCCCAGGTGGGGTCAGTCACCTCATCGTCCACCAAGTCCTCCTCCACTTCCTCACTCTGATCATCCTCCTCAAGTCTTGATCCCACCACATACTCAGTCATTGACAACTGTATAACATTCTCCTCAACAAGGTCTTGAGACGGAAATAGTGGTTGATTTAATGGCAACTGTGTCTCATCATCATCATCATCATCCACTACTTCCTTTGACCTTAAATGCCGTTCACATCTGTCATCTTCTTGAGATTGGGTAGCCTCTAGAGGTTGTGAATCAGGGCACAAGATGTCATGTTCCTCTGCAAGCGTGCTTGGAGAGAGGGTCAAATGAAGGATTGGTGATGAGACGAGCTCCTCACTATATCCCAGTGTGGGATCACTTCTTTGACCAGACCGTGTATGGTGGGAGGAAGGATGATCAGAGTGAGGATTATGTTGACCAGACTCTTGGCTACTGAGAGTGGACTTGGTGGAAGACAGGGTGGTGCTTAACCGACTGGAAGCAGTATCAGCTGTCATCCAACCGACCACCTGTTCGCAGTGGTCGGACCTCGAGAGTGATGTCCTGCGACGCCCTGTAAAATTACACATGAAGCTAGGTATGGTGGATGTCTTTCTTTCTTGTGCTCTGGCACCAGGCACAGTTTCTCCGCGTCCTGACCCGCGCCCTGAACTTTCAGGATCACGTCCACTTCCCCGTCCCTTTTTACCCGCCTTCTTCATCTTACACAGAATATGTGACTTTAATATTTGAGTTTGAAAACTTAACAGTATTTCTTATTATTCTGCAACTGTACAGAGTACACAGAATAGGCTGTTAAACGGCGGTGAAACACACTGAATGGAATATGTGACTTTAATATTTGAGTTTGAAAACTTAACAGTATTTCTTATTATTCTGCAACTGTACAGAGTACACAGAATAGGCTGTTAAACGGCGGTGAAACACACTGAATGGAATATGTGACTTTAATATTTGAGTTTGAAAACTTAACAGTATTTCTTATTATTCTGCAACTGTACAGAGTACACAGAATAGGCTGTTAAACGGCGGTGAAACACACTGAATGGAATATGTGACTTTAATATTTGAGTTTGAAAACTTAACAGTATTTCTTATTATTCTGCAACTGTACAGAGTACACAGAATAGGCTGTTAAACGGCGGTGAAACACACTGAATGGAATATGTGACTTTAATATTTGAGTTTGAAAACTTAACAGTATTTCTTATTATTCTGCAACTGTACAGAGTACACAGAATAGGCTGTTAAACGGCGGTGAAACACACTGAATGGAATATGTGACTTTAATATTTGAGTTTGAAAACTTAACAGTATTTCTTATTATTCTGCAACTGTACAGAGTACACAGAATAGGCTGTTAAACGGCGGTGAAACACACTGAATGGAATATGTGACTTTAATATTTGAGTTTGAAAACTTAACAGTATTTCTTATTATTCTGCAACTGTACAGAGTACACAGAATAGGCTGTTAAACGGCGGTGAAACACACTGAATGGAATATGTGACTTTAATATTTGAGTTTGAAAACTTAACAGTATTTCTTATTATTCTGCAACTGTACAGAGTACACAGAATAGGCTGTTAAACGGCGGTGAAACACACTGAATGGAATATGTGACTTTAATATTTGAGTTTGAAAACTTAACAGTATTTCTTATTATTCTGCAACTGTACAGAGTACACAGAATAGGCTGTTAAACGGCGGTGAAACACACTGAATGGAATATGTGACTTTAATATTTGAGTTTGAAAACTTAACAGTATTTCTTATTATTCTGCAACTGTACAGAGTACACAGAATAGGCTGTTAAACGGCGGTGAAACACACTGAATGGAATATGTGACTTTAATATTTGAGTTTGAAAACTTAACAGTATTTCTTATTATTCTGCAACTGTACAGAGTACACAGAATAGGCTGTTAAACGGCGGTGAAACACACTGAATGGAATATGTGACTTTAATATTTGAGTTTGAAAACTTAACAGTATTTCTTATTATTCTGCAACTGTACAGAGTACACAGAATAGGCTGTTAAACGGCGGTGAAACACACTGAATGGAATATGTGACTTTAATATTTGAGTTTGAAAACTTAACAGTATTTCTTATTATTCTGCAACTGTACAGAGTACACAGAATAGGCTGTTAAACGGCGGTGAAACACACTGAATGGAATATGTGACTTTAATATTTGAGTTTGAAAACTTAACAGTATTTCTTATTATTCTGCAACTGTACAGAGTACACAGAATAGGCTGTTAAACGGCGGTGAAACACACTGAATGGAATATGTGACTTTAATATTTGAGTTTGAAAACTTAACAGTATTTCTTATTATTCTGCAACTCTGCAGAGTACACAGAAAAGGCTGCTAAACTGCGGTGAAACACACTGAATGGAATATGTGACTTTAATATTTGAGTTTGAAAACTTAACAGTATTTCTTATTATTCTGCAACTGTACAGAGTACACAGAATAGGCTGTTAAACGGCGGTGAAACACACTGAATGGAATATGTGACTTTAATATTTGAGTTTGAAAACTTAACAGTATTTCTTATTATTCTGCAACTGTACAGAGTACACAGAATAGGCTGTTAAACGGCGGTGAAACACACTGAATGGAATATGTGACTTTAATATTTGAGTTTGAAAACTTAACAGTATTTCTTATTATTCTGCAACTGTACAGAGTACACAGAATAGGCTGTTAAACGGCGGTGAAACACACTGAATGGAATATGTGACTTTAATATTTGAGTTTGAAAACTTAACAGTATTTCTTATTATTCTGCAACTGTACAGAGTACACAGAATAGGCTGTTAAACGGCGGTGAAACACACTGAATGGAATATGTGACTTTAATATTTGAGTTTGAAAACTTAACAGTATTTCTTATTATTCTGCAACTGTACAGAGTACACAGAATAGGCTGTTAAACGGTGGTGAAACACACTGAATGGAATATGTGACTTTAATATTTTAGTTTGAAAACTTAACAGTATTTCTTATTATTCTGCAACTCTGCAGAGTACACAGAAAAGGCTGCTAAACTGCGGTGAAACACACTGAATGGAATATGTGACTTTGATATTTTAGTTTGAAGACTTTACAGTATTTCTTCCTATTCTGCAACTGTGCAGAGTACACAGAATAGGCTGCTAAACTGCGGTGACACACACAGAATGGAATATGTGACTTTAATATTTGAGTTTGAAAACTTAACAGTATTTCTTCCTATTCTGCAACTCTGCACAGTACACAGAATGTGCTGCTAAACTGCGGCGAAGCACACTGAATGGAATATGTGACTTTGATATTTTACAGTTTGAAGACTTTACAGTATTTCTTCCTATTCTGCAACTCTGCACAGTACACAGAATGTGCTGCTAAACTGCGGCGACGCACACTGAATGGAATATGTGACTTTGATATTTTAGTTTGAAGACTTAACAGTATTTCTTCCTATTCTGCAACTCTGCACAGTACACAGAATGTGCTGCTAAACTGCGGCGAAGCACACTGAATGGAATATGTGACTTTGATATTTTAGTTTGAAGACTTAACAGTATTTCTTCCTATTCTGCAACTCTGCACAGTACTCAGAATGTGCTGCTAAACTGCGGCGACGCACACTGAATGGAATACGTGACTTTGATATTTTAGTTTGAAGACTTAACAGAATGTGCTCTAATCTGCAACTTTGCACACTAAACAGAATGTGCTCTAATCTGCAACTTTGCACACTAAACAGAATGTGCTCTAATCTGCAACTGTGCACACTAAACAGAATGTGCTCTAATCTGCAACTTTTCACACTAAACAGAATATTTATTTTTTTTTTTTTTTTGTTTTTTTCCCCCCACACAAAATAACCTGCTGCCCCCACACACAGTAGTCCTAAAAAGGACTTTTGGTTCTTTTTTGTCACAATTTTTTTTTTTCCTCCCTACACTGCCTTTCCCTTCCTATCCTCAGCTCTCCCTGGCTCAGACTGAGCCGAACTCGATGGTCAGGTGCTATACAGCACCTGACCACGGGTTCTGGCCAGCCAATCAGTGTAATGCCAGCAGCCAACATGGCTGCTGGCATTACACCGATGTCAGAGCCTCCCTGCACGTTTATTGGCTGCGCAGCAGCCGCAAAACGTGCGGGGAGGAGACCCGAACATGGCGGGCGAGCACATGCGGTACTCGTACGAGTACCGCCATGTGCCGAGCAGAGCGATGCTCGAGCCGATCCGAGCATCGGCCGAGCATGCTCGCTCAACACTAGTTGTAACCCTTAATACTGGAAAGCATTCATAGTATCAGTTGGTCATAGTACATTAGTAGAAAGTGGTATTTCCCCTGTGTTAACATTAGTTTCCTCCAGCTGCTTTCTGCATTCAGCCATTTTTCTTCTATTCGTTCATCTCTATTAAAGCACTGTACATTTAACATGGGATGGCATTTCTATAATGATTTATCTGAATCTGAAAAAGCATTTTTATTTTAATCATGTTTTCTCTGTGCAGATTCCAAACATATTTATCATGGATCCAGTCACAATTCTTCTGTCAATTGTTGTTGGTGTTTTTTTAATAAAAGTTCTTTATGGAGAGAAAAGAAACGTTTATACGAATTTTCCCCCTGGACCAAAACCTTTACCGATTATTGGAAATTTGCACATAATGGATCTGGAGAAACCATATAAAACATTTATGGAGGTAATGTATCTTCCACTAAAATATTGTATTAAATCCATGGATGCCAGCTAGCATCCAGGAGGTAAAAAAAAAAGGAAAACAGATGATACCCAGACATATTCCACTGTATCTCTTTTTCTTCTCATTAAATATTATGTAGACATATGGGTGAATGTACCATGGTAATTCGGTGATAAACCAATTGTTGAAATCGATTCTGAACAGAGGAAAATTCTGGTCAATTACTGGTCTGCGGGACGTAAGAGGTTCTTAAACTGCCCTGTAGAAAGAGAGAAGAGGGAACAAGGGTGAGAGAGGAAGTAGGGGGGGACAAGTGGGAGAGAGAGAGGGAGTACTCTGCAGGAGAGAATGACCTAGGAAAGTTGGAGAGATAGAAAGGAGAAGAGGGAAAGAGAGAGAGAGGAGCAAGGGAGACAAAGAGAGGGGAAAGGGGGCAATAGAAGGCTGTTGGGAGAGAGGGGCAATGACCTAGTGGTAAAAACGAGAGGGGAGATGAGAGGGAGTCAGATAGAAAGAAAGGATCAAGTGAAAGAGGCAAGGGGAGAGACAGAAATTGGAGGTGGGGAGAGAGAGAGAAAAAGAGAGAAGGGGACAGGATGTGTACAAGGTGAAAGAAGGGAATGGAAAAATGAGAAGAATGGTCATGGCTGCAATAACAATTCAACCATTAACCATTTCTGAGGCAGAGCAGTGTTCAATGCACTAGGCTTTCTACTGACAATCAGAAGGATAAAGAACTAGAATATAATGTCAGCTCTCTCCTCTTCTGCCATTAAACTAATATCCTCTGCCACTTGGCACTGAAAATTACTAGACAAATATGGTCAGATCTGGCTTTAGTGCTCTCTTCCATGGTCTGAACTGCAGACCAATATCTTCTGGATTCCTGTTCCATAACCTGATTAGACTGCCCATCAGCACATAGCGAGCAGGTGTGGAGTAGAGAGGCCAACTCTGCAGTGCTATGGGCATATTGGATTATACTGCTGGAGGAAGGAACTGTCAACAAACCTCTGAGTGCCAGGTGAGTGCCCCCCCCAAAAAAAAAAGCTGGACACTTCTCTGGTTCTCAAAAAGTTTACTAAAACTAATTGTAATGGCAGCCCTTCGTTACACAGTATATATATTTCAGAAGTAATAGGCTCTTTGAGAGTACAATTACAGATGCAGGCAGTGCTCCTTTCTAGATACTTCCTCACAATGCAGCCCAAGTCCATGTTCTGTCATTGAGTAAGCTGCAGTCTCTGCTAAGCATATCTTTGTAACTTTTTCAGTTCAATAACATCTTGTTTAAAGGGATAGTAATACTTTGTTTTATCTTTATTTTATTTTGTAGGCATTAAAAAAACATGATGAACGATATAGGTCTTATCTCTCATACCTTTATGGTTTGAGAGATATTCACAAGCAAGGTTTCCCCTCCCGCCCCTTTTACCTAGTGTAAGTCATCTCTTCTCAGATGTGGAATGCAGTCCATAGAACAGAAAACAGCAGGGGACAATCTTCTTCCTATGAGAACAATGAAAGCCCTGTCCCCCTTTGACAAGTTTTTCATGTTTTTCCCTTATCTTAATTGAAGATTGTCCCTCTCTGCAGTTTACCTGGGCACCTCCCTTCTGATCTGACTGAGCAGTGTTACATCAGTAAAAGGGGCGGAAGGGGGAGATTTTGTCATTGAATTACTCTTGAACTACAATGCTGACAGAATTGAAATAACACTCTCCAAAATACAAAATAGTCCAAATACTATGATGATTAATTAGAGCTGCTTTTATTAAACATTACTATCCCTTTAAGAACTGGTGACTTAGGTCTTCATTGAAAAGCACTAACCTTTTCACCAAAATTTCTCCAAATCATCTACCAACAAGAAAATCACTATGAGATTCCTTTAGTCCTTTTGTCCTTTTCATCGATAATGCCAATAATGCATCTCCCTGTAAGAGATAATCCAGTTTATTTGTAGGTATACTGTGTGGCATAGTGCATAATAATTGAAATAGAATATACTTTACTATAAGCTTGTTTGTACCTCTGTGCAGTTTTGCATATGAGATTATAGCTTGATAACTCCCACTGAACAATAAGAGAAATTTCTGAACAAAAGAAAATATAATCTCAATAATTAAGTTAATGTAACACAAATTATCGATTCATATCTTTCCAGTGAACTAATTTGCAACTGATTTTATTTTTCAGCTCTCTAAGAAATTTGGGTCAATTTTCAGCTTCCAGCTGGGAACAGAAAAGATTGTTGTTCTGTGTGGCTATGAGACGGTGAAAGATGCTCTTGTCAACCACGCTGAGGAGTTTTCTAATAGAGCCAACATACAGATTTTTGACATAGCAACAAACGGACATGGTAACTGCTTTGAAAATGTATTACTCTTTAAAAGTGATGCTAATTATTTTTGTGTTATGAAATTTGTAATTGTTCATAGAGCCTGTAATTCAGGGGTAGGTAACCTTTGGCACTTCAAGGAATAGTAGTACTCAAGATGTAAAAAAAAAATAATAACTTTTAGAGTTTATCCCCCTGAGAACAAGGGTACTCCCACCGCTGAAAGGTGTTTTATTCAAAAGTTACTACATCTCAAACTTGATATTTTTAGGTGCAATATCAAAGTGGCCTGAAATTGTACAGTGGCGCTGTTACTACACCATCCTATGGAGATTTATGGTCAACTGACCAGAGCTATCCATAGCATGGTATAGCAACAGCCCCACTGTACAATTTCAGGCCACTATAATACTGTACCTAAAAAATAAAATTTGAGTTGTAATAACTTTTGAATAAAACACCACTAAGCAGTGGGAGTACCTTTTCTCTATAAAAACAATGACTTTTTCCAGGAAGTGAAGCACAATACAAGCAGCTACAGAGAGAGAGAGAGAGGGTGCTAGGCTGTTGTGCTGTGATATAACTAGTGAAATAGAGGCCGGAGCGGATTATATTGACTGCTATCACTATGAGCAAGTTGAATAATAATAAAAAAGGAGGCGCTGTAAGGAACGTTATGCATCCAGTAAGTATGAGGAGGAGGAGGAAGTGACCACTAAGAGCATTGAAGGGTCTGGATGCCTTGATTCCCCAGTTCCAATGATGGCCAGTCCCCCTACATCACCCCTATGGATCTTGGGGAAATTTGTGACATGGGAGGAAGACGAGGGTAGTAGTAGTAATAGTAGTAGTACTGTGAGCAGGACAGGTCAGCTACTTGTGCCTGCTGAAAGTGCTGCACCTGCTGACAGTGTGTCTTGTGATTCTCAGGAGGGAGGGAGGAGGAGATGATGCCAAGGGTTACAACAGGGGACCCTAAAACATACTTGCCATCCTCAAGCAATACCGCCACTAGTACTACTACAAAGAAGGCCCAGCAGCTTGTACACACTGAGAGTGTTTGGAGTTAGGGAAGTGGTTATCATACTGCTAGTGAGGAGGAAGACTCAGGGACTGAAGTTGAAGTGGTTGGCGTTAGTAGTAATAGTGATGGTGAAGCTGCTGGTGGGACTAGCGTTAGGAGAGTGGTAGGGGAATTAAAGCAGACCGACCAGATTAGCAGTCAAGGGAGCCCACAAAATTCCCATGACCCTGGGAGTTCCCTTCCCCCCAAGGCATTGTCCAGGTATTCACATGCAGTATAACAACAAACATTAATGTATACCCCACTGTGTATATAGTACTATAACACAGTAACTTCTTATAAATACTGCACCCAAGGGGCTGAATTTAAAGGCAGCTGACACAAAAAAATAAACAGATGGCTGCATTTTTTCAAGCACGGTAAGCGATTCAATTACCCATATTATGAAACAATGCTGGCAAAAAATATGCCCTGCCAGCCGCTAAAGTTAGATAAGTTTTGGCCCGTTGAAAATAGAAAAAAAATGCTGCAAGTTGACTTTAAATAGACTGCGTTAACCCTAAAGATCCGATAAGGGACTCACTTTATCGCATTAAAGTTAAGACCGTTTTTTTGTTTTTTTTACTAGAGTCCCTTATTGAATCTTTAGTCAGCCGACTCATCAATTGAAAGCAAAACTATTAAAAACCTAAGTCCCCAGTGGATGGATTGATATGGTGCCCTAATCCCCATATCAATACATCCAAAGTACCTAAAAAGTGTTCAGTGTTAGTAGAATTAACCTTATGAGTGCCAGTGGGTATAATAACCCCCCCCAGTACTCACAGGATTAACCCGACTAAATAACAAACCAACACCCCCTTCAAAGTAACACTTACCAGTAACCTCTTAGTGACAGCCTCGTTCGTACACGGCTGTCACCTTAACGCCCACCGAACTTTTTTTTTTTTTCTCAAACAAGTCCAGAGTCTCCGAGCGGTGTGCAGCCACACAGAGACCCGGACTTCCGTGACTTACCAGGTACGTCCTCTGTCACCAAGTGACAGTTTCTGCGGGACGTACCTGGTAAGTCATCCGTCGTTAAGGGGTTAAGCCTGATGTCCAGCGCACACACTAGCACACACTATGAGCCTCTGTTGCCTTCGTTTTTCAAAATTTACCACTGCAAAACAGCCTATCACACTCTTTCTCTCTCTAGCTGTTTGAGTTGTGTTTAACTGTCTGGAAACGTCATGTACTTGTAAGTAAAGGGGAGAAAAGTTTATAGCCATTGAAAAAATAGCAAGACATTTTTGGCAATAGACAAAAATAGAGAAGAATTTAAGGGCTTTGTTTAAGGAGGACAACACCTGGTTTTCATAAATTTTATCTTGGGAACACAGCAGAACCTTTCGCGGACCCCTACTCTTAATATTAGTCATTATTTTTTCACAGAAAGTTAGATATCTGAATAAAAGTAATTCTATATTCAAGTTGGATTTAATTTGCCTAAATCCGGCTATTCAAATTTAAATCATAAGTCTGAAAAACTAAATTAAAAAGTACCAGGAATGCACACGTTTATTATAAATGTATAGATAGTTTAATTTCTTCATTCATTCCATCGGGACCCTGATCCAAGTAGGAAAATCCATTTATTTTATATAGGGAGAAGCAGTTTAACCAGATCACCACCTTTAATTCCTAGATGCACTTTTTTTTACAAACCCCAGTCTTTCAAATCCCCAGTTTTGGAACTATGGACATCAAAAAAGTGTCTAGTCACAGGGGTTTGAAAGGATTTTTTCAGTGCTTCTTATATGTTTCCTGATCCTTGTTGGGAGTTTCCTACTAGTTTTCTCTATGTATTTCATTCCACAGGTATATTGTAGACAGTATATAACTCCACTTGTCTGGCATGTGATAAACTCAGTGATATGATGTGCTTTGCCAAAAATGTCTGTAACCTCTTTCACTGATCATATTCTTACAACTATATAATAACCACTAGTGTTGAGCGAGCACCACGATGCTCGGGTGCTCGGGTGCTCTGACCGAGCACCCCCTGAGGCTCGAGTGCTCGGCCGAGCACCCGAGCCCCATTGGAATGAATGGGGCGACACCAGGCACCCCCTGCTCTGATGAGGGGAGGGTGCCTGGTCAATGCCCCCTTCATCTCCGCTATGCCCCCTTCATCTCCGAATGCCCCCTTCAGCTCCGCAATGTCCCCCTTCAGCTCCGCTATGCCCCTCTTCCACAATGTGCCCCTTCATCTCCGCTATGCCCCTCTTCCACAATGTGCCCCTTCATCTCCGCTATGCCCCTCTTCCACAATGTCCCCCTTCATCTCCTCTATGCCATAGAGGAGATGAAGGGGGACATTGTGGAAGAGGGGCATAGCGGAGATGAAGGGGCACATTGTGGAAGAGGGGCATAGCAGAGATGAAGGGGCACATTGTGGAAGACGGGCATAGCGGAGATGAAGGGGGACATTGTGGAAGAGGGGCATAGAGTCTATGCCCCTCTTCCACAATGTCCCCCTTCATCTCCGCAATGCCCCCTTCATCTCCGCAATGCCCCCGTACCTCCAGTCCCTGGTGGTCCAGCGGAGCTTCTTCGGATCTGTGCCTCTTCCGGCACAGATCCCCGCCACCCGAACATGTCGGGCGAGCACATGGCGGTACTCGACGAGTACCGCCATGTGCCGAGCAGAGCGATGCTCGAGCCGATCCGAGCATCGGCCGAGCACGCTCGCTCATCACTAATAACCACATGAAAGGGAATCTTGTACTGATGGGTTCCCCAATCATGTCCTTACAAAGTGAATGGGGACTAAGAGATCTTAAAGATTAGGAGCTTGTCTATAGGTAATATCTGTGGTATATATAAACTGGTGCAGGCAAGTTGAGAACTTGAGATTAGATTGGCGACACCCATAATTACAAATGTGGAAGTGCAGAGTACAGATGTGACTCCCCTCAAAATTGTTCTCTTTGGTTAGTTGCCTTCTCTCACTGTTGGGTCATCTGGCCCTGCTTACAGACAAAAGAAGCCTAAGACATACAGTATCTCACATAAGTGAGTACACCCCTCACATTGTAAATATTTTTATTTTATCTTTCATGTGACAACACTGAAGAAATGACACTCTGCTACAATGTAAAGTAGTGAGTGTACAGCCTGTATAATAGTGTAAATTTGCTGCCCCCCTCAAAATAACTCAACACACAACCATTAATATCTAAACATTGGCAACAAAAGTGAGTACATCCCTAAGTGGAAATGTCCAAACTGGGCCCAATTACCCATTTTCTCTCCCTGGTGTCATGTGGCTAGTTAGTGTTACAAGGTCTCAGGTGTGAATTGGTGTTATCGCTCTCACACTGTTTCATACTGGTCACTGGAAGTTCAACATGGAACCTCATGGCAAAGAACTCTCTGAGGATCTGAAAAAAAGAATTGTTGCTCTACATAAAGATGGCCTAGGCTATAAGAAGATTGCGAAGACCCTGAAACTGAGCTACAGCACGGTGGGCAAGACCATACAGCGGTTTCACAGGACAGGTTCCACTCAGAACAGGCCTCGCCATTGTCAAACAAAGAAATTGAGTGCACTTGCTCAGCGTCATATCCAGAGGTTGTCTTTGGGAAATAGACTATGAGTGCTGCAAGCATTGCTGCAGAGGTTGAAAGGGTGGGAGGTCAGCCTGTCAGTGCTCAGACCATACGCTGCACACTGCATCAAACTGGTCTTCATGGCTGTCATCCCAGAAGAAAGCCTCTTCTAAAGATGATGCACAAGAAAGCCCGCAAACAGTTTGCTGAAGACAAGCAGACTAAGGACATGGATTACTGGAACCATGTCCTGTGGTCCGATGAGACCAAGATAAACTTATTTGGTTCAGATGGAGTCAAGCGTGTGTGTCGGCAACAAGGTGAGGAGTAGAAAGACAAGTGTGTCTTGCCTACTGTCAAGCATGGTGGTGGGAGTGTCATGGTCTGGGCCTACATGAGTGCTGCCGGCACTGGGGAGCTACAGTTCATTGAGGGAACCATGAATGCCAACATATACTGTGACATACTAAAGCAGAGCAGGATCCCCTCTCTTCGTTGGAGTATTCCAACATGATAATGACCCCAAACACACCTTCAAGATGACCACCGCCTTGCTAAAGAAGCTGAGGGTAAAGGTGATGGACTGGCTAAGCATGTCTCCAGACCTAAACCCTATTGAGCATCTGTGGGGCATCCTTAAACAGAAGTTGGGGGAGAGAAAGGTCTCTAACATCCACTAGCTCCGTGATGTCATCATGGAGGAGCGGAAGAGGAATCCAGTGGCAACCTGTGAAACTCTGGTGAACTCCATGCCCAAGAGGGTTAAGACAGTGTTGGAAAATAATGGTGGCCACACAAAATATTGATACTTCGGGCCCAATTTGGACATTTTCACTTAGGGGTGTACTCACTTTTGTTGCCAAGGTTTACACATTAATGGTTGTGTGTTGAGTTATTTTGAGGGGGGCAGCAAATTTACACTGTTATACAGGCTGTACACTCACTACTTTACATTGTAGCAGAGTGTCATTTCTTCAGTGTTGTCACATGAAAGATAAAATAAAAATATTTACAAAAATGTGAGGGGTGTACTCACTTATGTGAAATACTGTAACTCCCCCCCCCCATGTCTGCCCTGACTGCTGCTTTCTGAATGGCTGATATGACCTAGGGACCAAGGGAAAAAAGTGAATCAAAACCATTTTATATTATACTGCCTCTTTATTACTTAACAACACTCAAACATCACAAACTGAGCAATTTGAATTGAAATGGGAAATAAAGGTTTCTAACATATGAGTTCAATTTTGACAGTGCTACAGCTTGCAAACGCTTATAAATATCCTTGCTGGGAAGTGTCTTTCTTTTATAGTATAATTAAATATCCTCATTTCTACTCTACCCAGGTGTTCTTTTTTCTAGTGGTGAGAACTGGAAAGCAATGAGAAGATTCACTCTTTCAACACTGCGAGATTTTGGAATGGGAAAGAAATCTACAGAAAATAAGATTAATGAAGAATGCGATAATTTAGTGCAAAAGTTCAAATCCTACAAAGGTTAGAGTTTGTGTATTCTTTTTCGAGTGTTATTACTTTGTTGGTATCTGTTCAAGCTATAATATATATACAACATACACATATACATATGTGGAAGGCTGGACCTGTATTTGTGGGAGGAGCCAGAAGCATTCATATACTCCTCCTTCCTCTGCTTGCACTATTCAGTAGTTTTAGATGATCCCCCCCCCCCCAATTTTCTTCTATGTATCTGATAAAGACCTACCTGCCCAAACATCCACTGACTTAATTAATCTTTTCAGCACATTTCACTCAGTCTGCTGTAGGCCTGATACACAAAGAACATTTACAAAGAATATGTCAGACTAGACCTTTACACAGCGGCAAATCTGTAACAGGGTTGTACCTTTCTCCCCATACAAAGTTTCAGGGGGCAGTTATTCCCTACTCTAAGTACAAGGTCACTTACCCCCGATTTTGTATATGTAGAATGGCCTCAAAATTCCTTCGAATATAGCGAGCACAATAAAGAAAGGGGCTAGAATTTCAAATATACTTAAACAGGTATTTATATATTTATTATGCATATACCATAAATTTTACAGTAATATAAAAAGTATGATTAGTAAATATAACATAGTAGATAAGGCTGAAAAAAGACATGCGTCCATCAAGTCCAGCCCATGCCAAAAATACCCCTGTTGATCCAGAGGAAGGCAAATAAAGCCCTCTGGAGCCATTTCCAATCTAGCCCCAAGTGTGTGTGTGGGGGGAATTATTCCTTCCTGACTCCAATTGGTACTCAAATAGTTCCCCGGATCAATACCCTATTTGTTTTGAAGCCATCTGTCATAATTGTCAATATTGTTTTGTGCTAGATAGGCATCCATTGCTTTTTTGAATGCAGTTGCAGTATCTGCAAGCACAACATCCCGAGGCAAAGAATTCCATAGCCTTACTGCCCTTACTGTAAAGAATCCCTGCCTTTGTTTTAGTCGAAAGCACCTTTCCTCTAGTCTTAATGGGTGACCTCTTGTTCTTAGCTCAGCTCTTTGTGTAAATAATTAATTGGCTAGTTCTTTGTATTGACCTTGAATGTATTTGTAAATGGTAATCATATCACCCCTTAGATGTCTCTTCTCTAATGTAAAGAAACCCAGTTTGGCTAGTCTCTCTTTGTAACTCAGATCCTCCAGTCCCTTTACCAGTTTTGTTGCACGTCTCTGCACCTTTTCAAGCTCAGTAATGTCTTTTTTTAGAACAGGCGCCCAAAATTGTACTCCATATTCTAGATGAGGCCTAACCAAGGATTTATACAGAGGTAGGATAATATTAGCATCCCTTGCTTCTACACCTCTTTTTATGCAGGCTAGTACTCCAGTAAATCCAGTAAAAATAGCAAAGTATAAGTAAATAATATATATACTTGCAATAAGAAAGTATTACATATCATTATCTTGCAGAGAAATAATCTCTCTCTCTCTCACTCTCTCTCTCTCTGTTCTGAAAATTATCACTTTTATCATCATATATAGACACAATCTGCTATAAGCTTTGCCACACCTTTTTCTCTACTCTGATATAAATGTCACTATTCTTGTACAAATCCTTTCATTATGGTCTAAAATCAGTCACCCTGGTACAAAATGATTAATTCTGGCCTAAAAATGTCCACTTGTATTCTGTTGCCCTATCAGCATAATGTTACTAAAGGTTAGTGAGAAGCTTACAATAACAAAAAATGAAAAAAGAAAAGGTCCTGTTTACCATACAGGGGATTTTCTATAATCAAAAGATGTCTCTAAACAGTTCTAGGGGTAGATTTAAATGCAGGCGTTAAGCAAAAAAAACACCACCGGGTGTTTTAACGTGTAGTAAGCCATTCAAAGGGCAACGTAATGAACTGCTAACGTCAGTTCATCTAGTATTATGGCCGCTACACTAACGTGTGTTTTGGCCCATTAAAAAAAAAAACCAAATGCTCCAAGTTGCCATGTAAAGTACTTTGTTAGCTGAAAAACATCCGATAAGGGACTCACTTACCGCATAAATCTTAAGACCCAGTTTGTTTAGCCGTAAAGTCCCTTATCGGATCTTTTGCCAGCTAACGTAGCTATTAACTGGCAAAAAAAACAAAGTCCTCAGTGGATGTATTGATATGGGGCCCTAAGCCCCACATCAATACATCCAAAGTGCCTAAAACATGTCCAAAGTTAGTAGGATTAACCCTATGAGTGCCAGTGGGGAATAATTACCCGCCGGCATTCATAGGGTTAACCCAACTAAGTAAAGCAACATCGCATTAACACTTACCATTAATCCTGATGTCCAGCGGAGTCCACAGCTTCCTGGTCATCTTCTGTCCTTCTCTTCAGTCTTCTCTTCCTTCTGTCTTCTTTCTTCTCTTCTTTCTTCTATCTTCCTCCTTCTCTTCAGTCTTCTTTCTTCTGTCTTCTGTCTTCTTTTCAGTCTTCTTTCTTCTGATTGTTCTTTCTTCTGCCTGTAAAATAAAATCAAAGCATAAATGAAGGCATGGTTTAACCCTCTGAGTTGCAGAGGGGTACACAACACATTGCAAAGTAATGCATTGCGTGCCTCACTGGCACTCAAAGTTTTAAATATCATTGTGCCATGTATATTCCTCCTCCAATCCTCACATTAAATGCCTCTTTAATGCCAAAAAAATAAGAATGCAATGAATAAATGGTATACATATATACAGAAAGAAAAGTCACACATAAATGCTAAGTAAAACTACTTAGCTAAAATCTTCATGTCTCCGCCGCTTGGAGCGGCTGCTAGGGCGGCGGTAGTGGAGACACAGATGGCCAACACTTGTCCCCCTTCAGCCCTGTAGGGGCCGATGCCTGTAACACACCGAGGGCAACACACTGAGGGCAGTGGAATTGAGCCTGCCTTTATATATGGGCAGGCTCACTTCCATTTCCCTTACAGCCATTGGCTGGGATGTTCTTCACATCCCAGCCAATCAGATTAAAAAACAGCTGCTCGAATCTGACTGGGATGTGAAGAACATCCCAGCCAATGGCTGCAAGGGAAATGGAAGAGAGCCTGCACATATATAAAGGCAGGCTCAATTCCACTGCCCTCAATGTGTTATGGGCATTGGCTCCAAGCGGCAGATACATGAAGATTTTAGCTTAGTAGTTTTACTTAGCATTTATGTGTGACTTTTCTTTCTGTTTATATGTATACTATTTATTCATTGCATTCTTATTTTTTGGCATTAAATAGAGGCATTTAATGGGAGGAATATACATGGCACAATGATATTTAACACTTTGAGTGCCAGTGAGACATGCAATGCATTGCTTTGCAATGCGTTGCATACCTCTCTGCCATTCAAAGGGTTAAACCATGTCTTCATTTAGGCTTGGTAATTATACTTTGATTTTATTTTACAGGCAGAAGAAAGAAGAATCAGAAGAAAGAAGACTGAAGAGAAAGCAGAAGAAAGAAGAGAGAAGGACAGGGGATGACAGGCGAGTGTAACACGGATTAGTTAACTGCAAAGACAAAAGGAGACAAAACCAGGGAGCGCCCCTGTGCAGATCAACAGGACATCAATTAATTCCTCCACCGACACCCAAAAAGTGCCTACTCACAAAGGCAATTGCTGTTTCTTGGCGTATACCACAGAAACAGCTAAAATCACTTTCTGGGATAAATAACTGCCCCCAGCTACAGTACTATCATCTTGATTTTTCTTGTCTGCCGTCCTCTCCTCACACTCTCCAAAACGGTAGTAATATGCAGAAAAAGAAATAACAAGAGGAGGCGCCCCAATAGTGCAACTCTATTAAAATTTATATATTCCCAAATTATAAAAGCAGCAGATCTACTCACACATTATTGTTGTCAGTCAGATGTTATCACCAGGACTGACTCTCAGGCATATGGAGATCATCAAACCTGTCTTCCCAAATTATAAAAGCAGCTGATCTACTCACACATTATTGTTGTCAGTCAGATGTTATCACCAGGACTGACTCTCAGGCATATGGAGATCATCAAACCTGTCTTCCCAAATTATAAAAGCAGCTGATCTACTCACACATTATTGTTGTCAGTCAGATGTTATCACCAGGACTGACAGGCATGCGGAGACAGGTTTGATGATCTCCATATGCCTGAGAGTTCTGGTGATAACATCTGACTGACAACAATATTGTGGGAGTAGAAGTAATCCCCCAGAAAATCCTAAAGGGCATATGTCGAGAAATTTTGGACATTGCAATGTTTATAAACTTAATCTTTTTGTAGATGTCTCCGGAGTATTATTCTGCAACAATACAATAGACACCCTCTGCCATTCAAAGGATTAAAACCCCTATAACATTAGTTGGGATTGGCATTTATTTCATATGGTGCAGGTTAGCCCCAGAACTGCTCTACTTTTGTTTATTCATATGACCCATTTTATCTTCTTTGCTGTAATTTCAGGAGAGCCATTTGAGAACACCATGATAATGAATTCTGCTGTAGCCAACATAATTGTGTCCATATTACTTGGTCATCGCTTTGACTATGAGGACCCAACACTTTTGAAGCTCATTCACTTAATAAATGAAAATGTGAGACTCTTGGGAAGTAGAATGGTCATGGTAAGCTACGATAAATTATATTATAAATATATATTCACCATCATAGTATTGTGTATCACTAGTTGCCCATAGTGCTGTTTATCAATAGATGACCATAGTACTATAGATTAGTAGTTGTCCATAGTACAGTATATCACTACAAGTCCATAGTACTGTGTATCTCTAGATCAGGGGTGGGTTACTATTCATCTCAAAGGCTACCTTTCTATTCAGAATTTTTTGGAAAGGCCTTTGTTTATTTTTGCATGTGTGTGTGTATATGTACAACCACTAACTAGTACCCACGTTGTATTAATAATCCATCTTCGTTACTGAGACATGAGTGAAAGTGACAGACGGTTCTGTCTGGCTTTTTTGATTAACAGCTGTGCTACTGCAAAGAGAATGTATAAATGATAGATCTCTCTGCACTGGTAGAATGACACATTTGTATTGAACCTGTGCTTTATAATAAATATATCATTCTTCCTTAGGGAAAGTGAAAAGTGATAATTTCTCTGTATAGAGCACTGCTGGCCAGTCCCAAGCACCAGATTAAATCTGTCTGTTGGTCAGACAGATCTGGCTGTGGGACATATTTTGCTTATGTCTGCTTTAGAAGACAGTACAGTAGTACTGTGTATGTCTATATTACCATAGTACTATATTCTATTACTATGTGTCCAAAGTACAATGTGTCACTAGATGTCCACAGTATAGAGTGTCAATTAGGGATGGGTGAAAATGTTCGCCTCAAGCCAAAATAGGAGAAAAATGGCACTTCCTGCCTAGCAGAACATTTCCTGCTAAAAAGTTCGTTTTTTTATGCTTTTTTTCACCTAGCTCATTGCGTTGAAATCAGTGGGAATAAGGAATTTACACGCAACAAATAGCACATTTTATTTTGTTTCCCACAGGCATAGTATAAAAGGGGTCTGATGGTGCCTGTGTTGATGGAGTCTGGGGAAAGGATCAGTTGAACAGGGATTTTTTTGGGGGGTTATTAAAAAATTTAAAAAAAAATGAAACGTGACAGAGACAGGAACATACCTAACATAAGCTGTGACTGGGGCAGACTGATACTTGACGGGATAGAGTATTTTGTAGAGGATAATTTGTAGGATTTAGACTTGTTGTTAGAGACCCAAGCCCTGAGGAAACATTGATTTGCAGGACATAGACTTGTTAGGTACACACCCTGAAGAATTATAGATTTATAGGACTTAGACTTGTTGTTCAAGGTCCAAGCCCTGAGGAAACATTGATTTGTAAGACTTAGACTTGTGTTAGACTCAAGCCCTGAGGAAACATTGATATGTAGATCTTAGACTTGTTTTAGGCCAATGCCCCGAGGAAACAATGATTTATATTTTTATGTTAGAGGCACAAACCCTGAGGAATCAGTGATGATTTTTTTGGACTCAGGCTTTTTAGAGTCACAAACCCTGAGGAATCAGTGGTTTTTTGGACTCAGGCTTGTTAGAGGCACAAGCCCTAAGAAATCAGTGATGATTATTTTGGACTCAGGCTTGTTGGAATCACAACAAGCCCTGACGAATGGGTGATGATTTTTTGGACTCAGGATTGTTAGAGTCACAAGCCCTGAGGAATCAGTGATGATGTTTGTTGACTCAAGATTGTTAGAGTCACAGGCCCTGAGGAATCAGTGAGGATTTTTAGGACTCAGGATTTCAGTCTTAATAATGATGACGAATTCTTCCTGTCACCAGCTTAGCATGTTCTGCGGGATAGATTCCATGTCTTTGATTATACTTTACAACATTGCCATGCTTGATCAGCGCACCAAGGTGGACACCAACTGCCACATCCTCACATCTCAAGAATCACTGTCAGCTGGTGGGGGAGGTAATGATGACAGAGGTGGATCACCAGAAGATGTTGCTACGTCTTACCATGCCCGGATCCTAGCATCAAAAGCTGATGGTTAGGCAGGTGTTTAACTTGCCATTGGACTTTCAGGCTCAGGTTGGGTTTCTTTACTTTTCTTCCTCTTAGATTTTCCCCTCAACTCTTGGTGCCCTTGGGAAGAGTCAGGGGGTACAACAACAGAGTCTCCGAATTTCCTTTGTGGGGGTTTGGCTTTAACATCCTTCACATAAGTGTCATGAAGTCTACATTTCATGTGTGTTATCAGGGTGGTTGTTCCTAGATGTGTCCCCTCCTTTGAACATTTCACTGACTTGTCACATATAGTGCACAATATCATCACTGATGATTGCACTGTGCCTGCCCCAACAGAAAAATAGTCCCACACCCAGTACCTCGGGGGGAGAGGAAAGGTGGAGAAGAATGGCCTCTTTAGTCTTCTTCTCCTCCACAATCCCCTTCACTGGCTGCCTCAGAATCAGCACTAGAATTAGGAGCAGAAGTATTGCTGGAAAGTGGAACCTGTCCTAGTCCAGCATCACAACTACTGCTGGACCTCATTCTCACAGATGGCCACAGTGGTCTGTTTCACACTATCCTGCTCCTCATCAGACTGCTGCCCTTGCAACTCAGCAGCAGGAATTATAACAGTAGCAAACTCCGCAAATTCCACAATCCCACTGCTGGTAGGGGCGATGATACCCATCTCCATTTACACGTCTGTCTCCTATCCTTTTTTGCTTTTTGGCTAAAAAGGCCATTAATGTCTCTTCCACTCACAGTTGCTCCACCATCACCCTCATCACCACCACCACCACCATTACCTCCTTGCTGCTGTTCTATGACTGAGGGTATCCTACTGTCACACTTGTCATCTCTACAGGTGGAGAAGGCAGACTGGCACCATTAGCATCAGGCATAGGCAGCTGATTTGTGCTGATGCTAATACTGATGTTAGCCACTGCCAAGTCTGCCTTCCTCAGCATCAGGTCCCAGAGGCATAATTCCTGGGGAAGGGGAGTCATACGTTCAAAGGGATGTTGTAGGATCCCTTGACTGCTAATTTGGCTGCTCAATTCCACTTCCACCTCAGCATTAGGGTCCATACTGGAGCTAGTCCCAACAGCTGCTTCACAATCACCCCCCACCACCACCACTCTCTGTGTGCTAGTGGGACTGCATGTGGATGACAAGTGTGACTTAGGGTCCCCTGCGGTCACACTTACTATCATCTCCTCTTCCTCCTCCTCCTCCTCCTAAGTATCAGAAGAAACACTGCCAGCAGTAGCAGCAGGCAGAAGTAGCTGACCTGTCCTACTCACACTGCTACCCAGTTCTTCCTGTGCCTTTGCTGAAGATTACACTATTTTCCCCCAGACCCCAAGAGATGATGTCGAGCAAATGGACATAACTGGGTTTGGGGAATCCAGACACTTCTATGCTGGTGGTGGTTACTTCCTTCTTCTCCTCTGACTCACCGGAAGCATCATAGTCCGTCCAGCTTTGTTTTTTTGTCAGACGGCTGCTCATACTGTTAGCCAACAGTCTGAGCATCTGCTGCCTTAATTTCCCTAAATAAATAGCTTCAAAATAGCCTAGCACCCTCTCTATATCCATAGCTGCTTGGTTTTGTGTTTCATGTTTTTAGCACAAAAAACCAAGCTACACATAAGTAAAGGGATGGGGACTTTGTAGCCATTGAAAAAAATAACAAAAATATTTTGGCAGTAGGCAAAAAATTGTGAAGATTTTAAGGGCTTTGTTTAAGGCTGATTTTTCCCTAAACAAAGCAGACAACCAGGTGGTTTTCACAGATTTTTTTCGCAGGAACACAACGGGACCTTTCGCTCACCCCTAGTAACAATAGAGGATCATACTTTGCTAGATTTCCATAGTACAGTGTTTCATTACATGACCTTAGCATTATGTTTTTCCAAATGTCCATAGTACTGTGTATTACTAGTTGTCTGTAGGACTCACTACTGAAATGCTAAATGGATACATCAAAACAGTGATTTAAACACTGTCATGAAAAGGGCCCATTTAAAATGTTTCCTTTAAAATCGTTGACTGACCCTAACTTAAGTACCCTAACCTAACAAGTAATCCTAACCTGAAAACTTACCTAAACTGCACCCCATATCTAACAGAGACAGACCCTAAAGTAACCTAACATATACCAATCCCCACTCACCAGTTCATCATGGAGTGTCAAGCCTTGTACAGAATATAACAGCAACCATGTGCTTCAGTTAGACAAATATCAACCCAATGCAACTGTATAAAGAACTTAAAGTGTATTTAATAATAGACATCACAGAATAAAAGAACAAGTAATAAATGTTCCCTACATGTTTCGTGAGTCTTGTTCACTTCTTCGGGGAAATTGAAACAATATATTTAATAGCCTTTAAATAGAAAAAAACATACCATAGACGTTGCACATTTCCAGACCTCTCCATAGAACATGTACTCCACCAATACACTAGAGCGCTGTTTTGGTTTTCTGACACTCAGACCAGGATGTAACGTAAAACACAGTTTATTGAAATAAAAATGAACAACACTGCCCCTAGGGGCTAGTAAAGGTAATAACAGGCAATATGAACAGAGGATGGAGTAAACTACAAACAGTAGTGCATAGAGGGTATTCGTAGTGCCCTGACCTTGTATTGAAGGCTGTCTTCCACTCATCACTGGCCTTGATCCTTATTAAATTGTAGGCAGCTCGTAAATCGAGTTTAGTGAAAATAGAGGAGCCTTTCAACCTATCAAATAACTCTGTGATGAGTGGAATGGGGTATGCATTTTTGGAAATGATCTTATTGAGCCCACGGTAATCAATACAAGGTCGCAACTCGCCATTTTTCTTTTTCACAAAAAAGAACCTGCACCTGCCGGAGAGGATGATTTGCGAATAATCCCTCGTTTGAGAGCATCCTCAATGTATTCCTCCATTGCCTTAGTCTCATCACATGACAATGGGTACGTCCTACCCCTCGGTGGAACCACTCCCTGGGGCAAATCAATAGCGCAATCACAATCGCTAGCCTCCCCTTTACTGAAAACGTCGCTGAACTTGCTGTATTCAGCTGGCAGAGAAGGGGATGTACACATAATCTTAACGGGATGAGATAAACAGTGATTAGTGCAGTATTCTGACCATGCTTTGACCTCATATGTCTGCCAGTCAAACTGGGGATTGTGCACTGTCAACCAAGGGATCCCCAGAATGACCGCATGATGGGGTGAACGAATAATCTGGAAACGAACTTCCTCCTTATGGAGGGCCCCCACAGTCATAGTAAGGAGAGTAGTCTCCATTGTGATGAGTGCTGGTTCAAGAGGTCTGCCATCAATAGCCTCAATGGCTAGCGGAGTATCTCTTTCAGACAGAGAAATATTATGTCTTTGAGCAAATGCCTGGTCCATGAAATAGCCAGCAGCACCAGAGTCTACCAGGGCTAGTGCTTCCACAACCTGGTCGCCTAGAAGAAAACTCACAGGTATAGTGGGTTTCAAGGAGCAAGGATCTGAGGACGACTGTACACCACCTAGGGCCTGTCCCCCAAGGTACCCTAGGTGCGTGCGTTTCCCGGCCTCACCGGACATGTGAGTAACAAATGCCCACTTTTGCCACAATACAGGCATAATCCTTGTCTTTTACGATACGCCCTCTCCTCCTTAGTCAGCCTAGTAAAACCAATCTGCATAGGTTCCCCAGTATCAGGTACACGGACCGGAGGAATGGGAGGAGAGGGTGGGTTAAACAATCTCTCATGCCCATGGATTTTGGAAGTTGCCCTTTTAGTCAAGCGCCTCTCGCGCATACGAGTATCAATGAGTATCACATATTCGATGTACTCATCCAGATCGGTGGGTACCTCCCTGGCAGCAATTTCATCTTTGATAGCATCCGAAAGCCCTTGGGCAAATGCTGCCAGGAGTGCCTCATTATTCCATGCCACCTCTGCAGCTAGAATCCGAAATTCTATAGCATATTCGACTGCAGTCTGATCGCCCATCTGCATTGACAACAGTTTTTTGGCCGTGGACGTAGCTCGCCCAGGTACCTCAAAGACTCTACGGAACTGTTTAACAAATTCTTTAAAGACCAAAGTGCAAGGTTTAGCCTGTTCCCATAACGGATTTGCCCATGCCAGGGCTTTGCCAGTTAACAGGGATACCATGAACCCCACCTTGCTACGGTCACTCGGAAAGGCATGAGGTGTAAGTTTGAGGAAGATCTCTAGCTGATTAAGGAAACCCCTGCACAGTGTGGGTTCACCATCATATCTTACTGGTAACGGCGCCGCCGCCGTTAGACTTCTCTGCGGGACCAAGCCTTGACCAGAAATATTGTCCGGTGTCATAGCTGGGGGGACCACCGGATTTTGATTCGGCTTATCAAGATGTACCGTACGTTCAAGCAAGGTCTGCATGGCCAATGCCAACTGATCTAAGCGTTGCTCGTGAACATCCATCCTCCAGTGGAGGTTCTGTGTATTACCGTCACTCTTCCCATCTGAGGTCATGGCCCTTTCGTACTGTTACGGTTTTCTGACACTCAGACCAGGATGTAACGTAAAACACAGTTTACTGAAATAAAAATGAACAACACTGCCCCTAGGGGCTAGTAAAGGTAATAATAGGCAATATGAACAGAGGATGGTGTAAACTACAAACAGTAGTGCATAGAGGGTTAAGTGGAGCAACTGGTAAGGCTCAGGCTAGATTGGCCAACGCCCAGGAGGTATATAGCAGTCTATGGTGACAGTCTTTAAATGTAGATCAGGAACTCAGGAAAAGCGCTGTAACACTCTTGAAGCATAAACAGGATGAGCCCCTGTTGCTCTAAGCTGAGCCCGTACCACCACAGTGGGCTTATGAGGATTGCTACTGCCAATTTGATGTAACCAGAATAGAAATCGCCCTGAATGAGTATCGAGTAACCCTGCGTCTGCCACGGAAATATGCCAGCCCTTGGGAGGCCACAGTAGAACGGAATTGCCCAAGCTATGAAGAGCCGATGCACAGAGTAGTGCAGTTGGGATAAAGCACTTTGAGCGAATGAGGTACACCCACACGGTGTCACCCAGAATCCTTGTTGCAAGAGCGAATGGACTACCAGCGTCAACCAGCGTGATCACGATGCTCACCGGGCATCGAACAAGCGGAGCTCTGCAAGGACTGGTATAGTGTAAAGCGGAGGCTCAAAAGTGTAAAGGCTCAGAGAATCACCGGAGCTTGGCAATGTATCAAAATGGCACGTAATCGGAGGCTACCCGCAGTGCAAGGGTTAATCTGGTATATTTGAAAAGAGCAATGCTCAACGAGAACAAGGCAGGCAACCTCAGCTGCAGCGTAATGAGCAAGGAAACTGAGAACAGTCAGAATGTTGCCAGCGCGACCGGAGTACACAGGAGCAGCAACCGGACAGGAGCAGTAACCGGACAGGAACAGTAGCCGGAACCGGATGACTGAGTAGCAGGAACACCACCGGAGAGTGGAACAATCACGGAGCAGGATCAGGAGCCAGAACCGGGTCGGATCACGGAGCGGAGTCGTCAGCCAGTGCCGGGTCGGATCACGATGCAGGGTCGTCAGCCAGAGCCGGGTCAGATCACGGTGCAGGGTCGTCAGCCAGAGCCGGGTCAGATCACGGTGCAGGGTCGTCAGCCAGAGCCGGGTCAGATCACGGTGCAGGGTCGTCAGCCAGAGCCGGGTCAGATCACGAAGCAAGAACAGAAGGAGAGTCAGACTAGCCGGGTCGGTACGCAGGAGACACTGGAGATCAGTAACTAGGAGCAGCAACACAACACCACGAAAGGGCAATTGACAAGTGCCCAAGCCTCAGCATATAAAGGCGCATCCTGGGCGGGCCAATCAGATTCCTCCAATCTAAATGTATATACACCGAGATTGACAGGGAATCACGGGGACCGTGATAAGCGCCCAGTCTCCCCTGACACTCCTCACCTCCAAGCCTTGTTTTCACATTGCTAGGAGATGCTATAACGTTCTCAAAGAGGCTAAGCCTCATTCACACATTGCTAAGATCCTGAATACCATTCTTTGTGAGAGCACCAGAACCCCTTTTCCTGGTGGAGACACACTATCAATATATACATTATTTCAATAGCATCCTAATTATGGTACCATAATTTAAAGTAAGCTTGATATCACTTAAAATATAAAAATAGTAAGAGCGATAACAGTCTCAATCGATCAAAAAAAAATGATAAGCTCACGGCTGAAGTACCAATCTGAGGGCACTGTCTCCTTAGGTGTATATAGTAGAAAGGTGCACAAAGCAGACAGAGCTCTGCATCCCGCAACCAGCTCTTTCCCCCATCCAGCTGCACCACTCACCGACCTTAATTCAATCAAGGTGACAATCAGTAGATTTTGAAGCCAGCTTGATTGTAGGTACGTGTGTAGGATTTGTTCATATCAAGTTGTGAAAGCTTCTATAGTAATAATACTATCAAATATCTCTCAAAAATATAATAAAAGATATAAATGAGATGTATGGCTAAACTCCTACACGTGGATTAAAATTTGCCACCACTAGAAAACCAAATGAGTTTTAATTAGACATTGAAACAATAATTTTCAAAAGAATAAAAGCTTATTACTGTCAGAAATAGAGCCCTGTAGAAGAAGAAAATAATTAATCCAGCTCATTAGGACATATAATACATACACCATTCAATCTGAAGTATAGACTTACCAGGATGGAGGATCATTCATTAAAACATTCTATAACGCAGTACTTACAGATTTTAAGAAGTTATCTAATAATTATAATAATAAATACAATAAAAATATCAAAATCAAATCAAAATCAAAGCCCTAGATAATCTAAGCCGTAACAAGGATTTGCACATTACCCAGGCAGATAAAGGAGGAACTACAGTCATCTTAGCCCCTTAGTGACAGATGACTTACCTCGTAAATCCAGGAAGTCATTCGCTAAATCGAGAGGATTGTCTTTTGGAGGTAAATAGATTGCTGTCTGACCAGGATGCTTTTATCAAACTCACCTCAGATCCAGCAGAGGAATATGAGAGATAATTCAGTGGCATAGTCAATAATGCATATATAAATGGAGCTAGTACCTTAGTAGAAAAAACATTTTATTAATTCCTAACCCTAAAATACCAAATTTCTACCAAGTTTAAAAAATATGCAAGGGACTCATACGTTTACCAGGATGCCCCATAACAGTGGAGATAGGTGGACTAATGTCTAATGTGTCACAATATCTTGATTTTCATGTACAAAAAATTATCTCATTGAATTTACCTCCTATATTAAAGACACAACACATTCTTAAAACGTAACCTAGGAGAAGTCCTATTTTTGGGCAACAATAGATTTCACAGCTTTATATATGAGTATTTTTCATAATAAGGGCATAAAAGACGTTAACCACTACCTAAGTCAGGACAAAGAGATGTTCCCCATACAGACATGTTTATTTCTTTGGAATACCTTGATCCCTATAGGGTTGACTCAGTGATTTTATAGTAGGAGAGCATTGATTCTCTTATTTTTCACACCCCCCCACATACCTAACAGACACTGACCTTAATGAAACCTAACCTAACTTAACAGATACTCTATTAAACTATTTTGATGCCAGTAAATATTGTGAGAGTCCCTCAATGATACTCACCATGTAGGTGGTACCATTTGAAAGGATAACATCTATAGTCATTTGGCTCCCACAGAAAAGTGTGAACAACAAACAAGGGGGCATGTGTATAAAGGCAAAAGAAGAGGGCATTTGAGGCTAAACAATTGCACCATAGGAGAAAGATTTAAAGATTCTGTTGATTCAATTTTTAATCCCTTAAGGAAAAAAAAGTCACAAAACCACTGCAAAGACCTCTCTATCATCAAGGTGGATCATTTTATAGATTTGGTTAAGCTGTTTTGCCCTAGCATTGCACCAATTTTAGCTTTATACATATGTCACAGAAAAACTTGATCTGCACAAAATATTACATGAATCAAATGAAAGTAATGATAAACAATAAGTACTACTAGCACCAGCAGAGAGTGAGGGCTTGATTTCCTATTAGTCTGAGTAGGCACATGCATAAAGTGACAATTTATGATGGCCAGTGTCTGAGCTGTACTTGACCCCACCCACATTCTTATGTGTGGGTGGGGCCAGGACAATCTTAATGACCCTGTACCAGTTTAAATACCCCTTCACTGACTCTTGGAGTGACTAAGAGGTAGATTGTAATGTACCTGTAGATCTCAAATTGGCTACATGCAGTTTGTCAAATCCATCCGACATTGAAGGAGTTACTGTGGCCACAGTCTTATCATTTAAAAAAATACAAAACACAAAGGGGAGCGTAATATAGTGTAGTATTTTGAAGACATCCAATTAGAGATTTAGATGGTAAGAATTATTCACTCATGATATGATGGCTACTCTGATAAATCTCAAGTAGCATTACAAGCAGATGGAGGATACTAGTACTGCCTCCACACAGGTATTCCAGGTTGTAGCTCTGTTCACAATATTGAGATCCTTACAGAAGTGGGATATGAAACAACAAACACGAGAGCGCCAATTTGTAATACAAAGTGTACATATGGCAACAATATAAATGAATAAATGTGTACACTTATGTCCAAAAGATGAAGACCAGTGGTATTGGGTTCTCAACCGGTCTTAGAGCTTGTGGGGAGAAATAGTGCTAGTCCTCTCCACAGATGGCATAGACTGGAATATATAGATCGATGTTCATAGACAGACCAACTGATTGAAAACTTAGGAAAAATTAATTATTGGATGAAACAATAACAAATATAAAATAGTATATATATATATATATATATATATATATATATATATATATATGTGAAATGTAAAAGGTCTTCAGCACATTCCTTCTCATACACTGGATACCTCGCTAACATTCAAGTGGTTAAATGCTAAATTTGAGCTAAAATGATTTGGAAATATTTCTCTTTTCCTAAGGTGCAGTTGGTTTGTCCTAGAATGACTTGTTTTTACAGATTTTATACAGTATCATGCATGCTTTTTTGTGCAATCTTGTTCTACTTAGTCAGTAATATAATATACATATGCATCATGGTTGAATGTGATTGTAAGGGAACAGTGAAGAATGCTGGTATACAGTACATTAGTTCATCATATTAGGAAGATTACAAAAAACTAGATCCTATGTAACCAAAGCCTGTGTGGACAACCCTAGAGAGGCCTCATTGCATTAGGAAGCAATTTGTTGGCGATCTCTCTAACAACCAATTGGTTACAAGCTTTTTCTTTGTGCTTGTTATAGGCTAAGCGTATTTTCTGTGCCAGGGAAGAGTGGATGGGACTGGGGGTGGTAATGTGTGAAAAGTGGGGGTATGGCCATAGAAGGATTTAAGGGTTCTTGGCCTTGCAGAGAGGCACATATTAATCCTACGCAGACTAACACATAGGGGGTTCTGCACTAAGGTGTGATAAAGAGGTGATAAAGTGGAGATGACTTCTCCAGTGATATCACTTCTCCAGTTCTTATGTCACTCTATAGAGCCTATGCACGAAGATCTCAAAAGGTGGAGAAATCTTAGTGCATTAGCTCCATAGACTAACATAGGAATTGGAGAAGTAATATCACTGGAAAATTCATTTCCACTATATCACCTGTTTATCACGCGTTAGTGCATCTCCCCCATAGTGTGCTATACCAGAAGACTATCTGGGGCAATTGGCAGGAATGCATTAACTGACATAACAGTGTTAATCTGATTAGTGTATCGCAAAAATAGTATGATAGAATTATTATTATTATTAATTATATTTATGGAAAATTGTTCTAAAATGTACAGCACATTATACTCAGTCTCATTTGTTTTAATGTATCTGTTTCTTATTTTTAATAATGTAATTGTGTTTGCATGTGGGACTAAGATTTTTGTCATTATTTCTGAAAGCTGTATAACACTTACCCATCTGTGATGCGTTGGCTGCCTGGAGGTTATAAAACCGTACTTGGAAACATGGAAGAGATGCATAAATTTATTAAAGAGACATTTACAAAACGCAAGGAACAACTGGATAGAAATGACCAGAGAGATCTTATTGATACATTCCTTGTGAAGCAACAAGAGGTACAGTGTTTTCAATTTACATACATTAACCCTTTAAGTGCCAGAGGGGTATGCAATGTATTGCAAAGCAATGGGTCGCATACTCATCTGGAACTGAAGGGGTTAAAGGAGAAGTAGCACCACCTAATCATAAACCTTCCACTCTGCCCACTGTATATGGTTATTTTAACCCTTCATGGACTGGGGGGGTGCACCCCTCTGGTCATTAAAGACTTAATTAGACTTGTGCACACTACCTGCTTCTGTTTGAAAGACATTGCCAGCAACTGTCATATCTGCCTCCACAGACGTGACGTCCAGGACTGATTGAAGAGGGTTTCTCTTGAACCAAAGCCCGAGAGCAAAATTTTTAGGGACTTTTAAGATTTTATAGCCAAAATGTGTGTGTGGGGATATTATAAGGAGTTGTTACTCCCCCTTTAAAGATTTGATTTATACATTTTATTACATAAACGAATAGTTACACAAAAAGATTTCTGGGGTTATATATGCTTAAATACCCAATGCTCCATACTAGCAACTGTAAAACATCTCTGGAGATAAAGAGGTGATAAAATGGAGATGACTTCTCCAGTGATATCACTTCTCCAGTTCCTATGTTATTCTATGAACCCTACTCACTAAGATTTCTTCAACTTTGGAGATCTGAGTGAATAGGCTGCATTGAATAACATAGGAACTGAAGAAGTGATAAACTGTAAAAGTCATGTCCCCTTTATCACCTCTTTATCATCGCTTAGTGAATCTCCCCCCTCTTCTTTTTTTCTGAACCCCTTAATACCCACTGACATGCGAGGACCGTCACGGCTGTCCAGGCGATACAGAACGGTGACAGTCCTAACATGTCATTGAAGTTTGTGATCGCAGATTGGATGCACGCCGCACTGAGATCACAGATCACTTCCATGCAAAATAATTAAAAAAAAATATATATATACCCTGGTCCTTCAGACCACACCACCCCATGACATGCTGTCCTTGAGGAGTTAAGCCTAAAATCTAGTCTTACGTATGCAATGTTGGAGCAGCCATTACTGCTTCTTCCAGGGCTCTCGACTCCCATTACTATAGCAATTTTGATGGTGTCTGAGAAGTGCTACTGCAATATTGTCTGCAAATGGAGTGAGATACAGTAACATCTATCATGTGGGCACTAATTTCAGTACATTAAATGCATCGCCTTTTATCTCTCATTACAAAAAGCACAAATTAAACAACTGGGGTCTGCAAAGGGCAGCCTACACGTGCAATAAAAGTCAAGTTTAGGGCTGGATGGTTTACAGATCTAACCTAAAATAACAGTTGTTTATAGCTGCTAGCTGGAAATATATGATATCTAAAATTATATAACCCAATTCCATTTTTAGGTCTTGGTTTTCCTTAAATAAGAGATACTGTAAAAATACAAATATAAAATTAAAATCACTAAATACGATAGATAAAAAAAATGGGGAAAAAAAACACAAGAACAACTTAACAAAAAATTATAAAATAAAATACATCCTGAGGCTAATGTACTATTGGAGTAATTCTGGAGGAAACTAACAGCAATGTAGGAAGCAAATACAAATTTAAAAATTTCCCAGATTTACTACTTGAATGTAGGAGAGTTCCCCAACATGACATTCAAGGGGTTAACATTCCCATTTATATCAATGGGTATGCTAAAATTCCCCCATGGTATAGTTGGGTTACCCCATAATAACTCCAGGGATGTCATGCACAAGGCATGCTAAAGAGATGATAAAGTGGAGATGACATCTCCAGTGATATTACTTCCCCAGTTCCTCTGTTTGTCTATGGAGCCAATGCACCAAGATCTCCAAAATTCGAGAAATCTTAGTGCATAGGCTCCATAGAATAACATAGGAACTGGAGAAGTGATATCACTTGGAGAAATCGTCTCTACTTTATTACCTCTTTATCACACCTTAGTGCATAACCCCCAGTTCTGTTTAGTACATGAGGCTCACTGTGTAGAAAAAAGTCTGATTCAAGTGTTCCTGCTAGAAGAGCAGCTCTCAAACAATTTTAGGGTTCCCTTCTGAAATAGAAGATATTCAACAGAAAAAAAAAATAGTGGAAAATGGAATGAAAATGGGCTGTAACTGTAAGATAGTATATGTGTGATTCTTTGACTACCAGTGGACAGGGGAACAAGCTGGTGAGATAGGTCAGTGGTAATGTGCCTGACTATGGAGCCTATTCTAACCGCAAAGTTGCAGGTTCGAATCCCAGCAAGGTCAACTCAGCCCTTCATCCTTCCGAGGTCAATAAATGAGTACCATTGAGTGGGTAATAATAACATCTATTATTTCAGCTGCCGATCTGGTTA